>CM033476.1:145724471-145790246 GCA_019447015.1 Hymenochirus boettgeri | reverse complement strand
AAGGGGGGACCCTTAGGGCACACGGGATCTTTTTTGGCACATGGTGGAGACTCTTTTGGCACAAAGGGGGACCCTTTTGGCACACAAGGGGGGACCCTTAGGGCACCTGGGACCTTTCTTGGCACACGGTGGCGACTCTTTTGGCACAAAGGGGGGACCCTTTTGGCACACAAGGGGGGACCCTTAGGGCACCCGGGACCTTTTTGGCACACGGAGGAGACTCTTTTGGCACAAAGGACCCTTAGGGCGCACAGGATCTTTTTGGCACACGGTGGCAACGCTTTTGGCACAAAGATATTCTGGTAGATATTCTGTTAACCGTCACAAGTGGTTATACATTTCAATTTGGTGTAATATTTTTGTGCTGTTTTAGTTTGGGGGGGGTCTCCTGTACAGATTAAATGCGGTACATACATATATCTGGTAACTTTGTACTCGAGAGTATCAGAGCTTTCAGAAACAGTACGTTTTTTGTGTATAACCTTAAGATCACTATTTTACCCATAGATCCAACAAAATCTCCAGAAAAGTTACAAAATTCTGTTACCATGTTAAAGTACACTTTGTGCCGAAAAAAAACCCATCTATAGTATTTCCTATTTACTGCAAGGTTTCCTACTATAAATTTTGAATCAAATGTGTCAAAAACCCTGAAAATTCTTCTGGCATTTAACACACGCTAAGAGGTGAATTCTGCTGCCACTTAAAGTCTTAATATATAAAAATGTATGCACATAGCGGACACATGATGGTGAGCATGGAGGGAAGCTATGAGAATAATCAGGCACAGAAATACCCGCAACAACACCTATATTTTGTAACAGTATCGGCACAGATATAGACCCCCCAAACATTAACCCACTTTATTACAGTAACATCACAGATATACCATCCCCCCCATATCAAACCACCCACAGTACTACAGTACCAGCACATGAATAACCCCCCAACACACCTATAGGTTTAGTACAATATTAGGCACAGTATACGACCCCCCAATCATACCCACATGTAGTACATAAATGCCAGATATCCCCCCCATATCAATACCCACCTGTAGTACAGTAACAGCACCAGTATACCCCCCCATATCATTACCACCATGTAGTACATACAGGCACCAGAATACCCGCCCCCCCATAAGTCATACCTACCCACATGTAGTACAATAATAGGCACAGATATAAACCCCCCCATATCAAAACCCACTGTAGTACAATAACAGGCACAGATATAACCCCCCATATCAAAACCCACATGTAGTACAATAACAGGCACAGACTATAACCTCCACCCTATCATACATACCCCACAGTTATACATAACTAGCCACAGATATACCCCCTATATCACATACCCCCATGTAACATGATAGGCACGATACCCCATAGCAATACACAGGCAACAGACACAGATATAACCCCCCATATCAAAACCCACATGTAGTACAATAATAGGCACAGATTAACTCCCCATATCAAACCCACATGTGTACAATAATATATAGCACAGATATAACCCCTCCTATCATACCATAACATGTAAGTACAATAATGAGGCACAGAATATACCCCCCATATCAAAACCCACATGTAGTACAACTAATAGGCACAGATATACCCCCCCATATCAATACCCACATAGTAATATACATAGGACGGCACAGATATAACCCCAACCCCATATCAATACCCACATGTAGTACAGTATAGGCACAGATATAACCCCCCATATCATACCCACATGTAGTACGAACAGACACAATTAACCCCCCATATCAGTACCCCACATGTATACAATAATAGGCACATATAACCCTCCCATATTCAATACAACCACACAGTGTAGTAAGTAACAATAAGCACAGTCATATACCCCCATAAGCAAACCCCATGTAGTACAGTAACTAGGCAAGAGATACTTAACCCCCCCATATCAAACCGTACCCATACCACCTGTAGTCAATCCTAGGCACAGATATACCCCCTATCATACCCACATGTATCACAATAAGGCCAGATATACCCCCCATATCATATCACCCACATGTAGTAAATGATAGCAACAGATAAACCCCCCCAAAAATATCAGATACCCACATGTAGTACTAATCACACCGATAACCTCCCCATATCAATTACACCATCATCCGCAGATATCCATAACAACCACAATAGTAATAATACCAGAGAACCCCCCATATCAATACCACATGTAGTACAGTAAACGAGCAACTGATCTAACCCACCCATATCAAAACCCACATGTAGTACAGAAACAGGCACAGATATAACCCCCATATCAATACCCACATGTTCGTAACATAGACCAGATATACCCACCCCCTTACAATACCTACATGTAGTACAATAACTAGGCACGAACCAGCCATTATCACTTTGACAACCACATAAACCCCCCATATCATTACAACCAATGTAGTACACAGTACCAGGCACACCGATATAACCCCCCATACAACTACCACATGTAGTACAGTAATAGGCACAGATATACCCCCATATCATACCCACATGTAGTACCGTAAGCAGACCACGATCTATACCCCCCACTATTCAATACCCCATGTACGTACCAGTAACAGGCACCGGAATCAACCCACCATCACACTATCCCCATGGTAGTACAATGATAGGCACAGATTACCCCCCTCCATATCATAACCCACCATGTATACATAAGGCACGTACTACCCCCCATATCCCATACCCACATGTAGTCAGTCCAGGCAAAGTATAACCCCCCCATATCAATATCCCCATGTAGTACATTCCAGGACAGACCGATACCCCCCATATCAATACCACCACCTATGACGTACAGATAACAGGCACGCGAATACCCCCCAACAAACCCAATGTTTAGTACAGTGATAAAGGCACAGTATAATCCCCCCATATCAACAATGTATTACAGTAACAGGCGACAGATATACCCCCCATTCATCAATCCTAAGCCCACTGTATATCAATCAGGAAAACACGTATAAACCCCCCCCATATCAACCCACATGTAGTACACAACAGGCACGATATTCTACCCCCCCATATCAAATACCACATGTAGTACATAAATATAAGGGGTCAAGATATATTCCCCCCATATCAATACCCACATGTAGTACAAAAACAGATATAACCCCCCATATCAATACCCACATGTAGTACAATAATAGCAAACGAATATACCATCAACCACAGTAGTACCCTAAGCCATATATCCCCCCTACATCCCATGTGAGACAGTAAGCAGCACATAGATATACCCCCCCAATCAATACCCACTAGTCAGTACAGTAACCACACAGATATAAAGACCGCCATATCCAAGACCCCACGTAGTAGTCAATACATGGACCCAGAATAACACCTCCATAACAATAAACCCACATGTAGTAAAATAATAGGCACAGATATACCACCCCCCATATCATCCCCCATTAGTACAATAATATCACAATATATACCCCCCCCATGCAATAACCCACATGTAGTACAGTAACAGACACAGTTACCCCCCATATCAAAACCCCACATGTAGTACAATAACTTAGGCACAGATCTCACCCCCCCATATCAAACCACATTTAGTACAAAATAGGCACAGATATACACCCCCCCCATGATCAATACCCATCATGTATCCGTACAGGACACAGATATACCCCCCCCATATCATTACCAACATTAGTACAGTAACAGGCCCAGATCATAAACCCCCCCAGTATGCACTACCCACATTAGTACTAATCAGGCACAGATTAACCCACAGATTCACCACAATGTAACGAACGACAGTCTAACCACCACCCCTTAACAAATAGTACATGAATAGTGCACAGATATACCTTCCACCATATCATACCCATGTAAGTACAAAGGCAGCATAATACTCCCCCCATATCAATACCCACAATGTATACAGTAACAGAGCACAGATTAACCCCCCCATACAATCCCACATGTAGTAACGTAACAGGACACGGATAACCCCCCATCACAACTTACATGTTAGTCAGAAGGCCCAGATATACCCCCCATATCATTACCCACATGTAGTACAATAATAGGCACAGATATACCCCCCATATCAATACCCACACATTACGTACAGTAACATGACAGCATATACATACGCCCCCATATCAATACCATTACATATAGTACAGATAAAGGCACAGATATACCCCACCATATCAATACCACATGTAAGTTACACAAGCACGGACCACCTCCCCCATATCACCACCCACATGTTAGTACAGTATCAATAGCACAGATAAACAAACCCCCCATATCAACCCACATGTGATACAGAACAGCACAGATATACCCCCCCATATCATCATACCACTGATTAGTCAGTAACAGACACATGTATATAACCCCCCATATCCATACCCACATGTAATACTGGGGAATAACAGGCACGGAGATAACCCCCATATCTCCCCATCATCAGATAGGCCAGTATCCCCATAATCTATACCCACTGACAGACTCATATCTAACCCCCCATATCAATACCCACCCCATGTATGTACAGCTAACAACAAGATAAAAGCACCCCCATATCAATACCCACATGTATGTCATATAGGAAACGATTACCCCCCCCCATAGTCAATAACCCCCATGTAGTACAGAACATGCAGATCTAACCCCCATATCAAAACCCACATGTAGTACAATAACAGGCACAGATATACCCCCCCATATAACTAAACCCACATTATAATGTCATAAGAGCACAGATATAACCCTCCATATCAATACACCCCATGTTAGTACAGTAACAGAGCACACGATCAGACCCCCCGATATCAACCCACATGAGTACAGATAATAGCAACAGATATAACCCCCCCCCATATCAATACCCACTGTAGTAACAGTACAGCACAGATATAGCCCCCCACCATATCAATACCCACCATGTTACAGTAAAAGCACTGATATAACCACCCCATCATACAATAACCCACTGTAGTACAAACAGCCAGATATCCCCCATCATCATACCCACATATTACATTACAAAGTGCACAGAATATAACCCCCATATCATACCCACATGTAGTACATAACAGGAACAGAATATACCCCCCATATCAATAGCCTGCACAGTAGTACATACAGGCAAACCAGATATACCCCCCATATCAATCTACCAATGTCAGTACTAACATGTCACAGTATAAACCCCCCATATCAATAACCCACAGTAGTAGACAGCAAGCTAATCAAACTCCCATAGTCTACCACATGTAGTACAGTAATAGGTTTTTAAATACTATTGTTCACTAATAAAAGAATAGTTAAAATAAGTCAGTATTATTAAAATACCTTTTGGCACACAAGGGGGGACCCTTAGGGCACACGGGATATTTTTTGGCACACGGAGGAGACTTATTTGGCACAAAGGGGGGACCCTTTTGGCACACCCAGGGTGTGTGGGACCCAGGGTGCACGCGGGGTCTTTTTTGGCACACGGTGGAGACTCCTTTAGAACAAAGGGGGGACCCTTTTGGCACACAAGGGGTAACCCTTAGGACACCCGGGACCTTTTTTGGCACACGGTGGCGACTCTTTTGGCACAAAGGGGGGACCCTTTTGGCACAAAAGGGGGGACCCTTAGGGCACCCGGGACCTTTTTTGGCACACGGGGACCCTTTTGGCACACAAGGGGGGACCCTTAGGGCGCACAGGGTCTTTTTTGGCACATAGTGGAGACTCCTTTGGCACAGAGGGGGGTCCCCTACATAGGACAAATCTCGTATGGAGAAATGTTCAAATGTTGGTTTGACAAGAATTATCTTCTGTAGCAGGTCCACAAAACAGTAAACAATGTCCTTGGGCAATTGATCTTGTAACATAGATTATCTCTTAAAAAAATCTGAGTCTGAATAATGAATTGTCATTAGACGCAACAAGGGGGCTCCATAGTTTAATGAACAGATATGAACTATGAGATGGAGGCAGCAGAGACAATTTGGGTGTGTAAACATTATGTCAAACTCAGAAGTGATCCAATAAACTTGTAACGAAAAAGTGTGTCCTGAGATGCTGTGTTTTGAATAAGGTATTCTAATATACAAATATTTGAGCAATCCAATTATCCCATTTTTTCATTTCCTTCCAAAAGTACATAAGGGCTTAGATATAGTTCAAAGAAGACCCCATAATTTCTGGAATTGGATCTTTAAATGAAAATTGTCGGATATGTAGCAATTCAATTCCTGTTTCTAATGGTACACCTCCTTTGCCCTCTCCTAAAAGATACAGGTGAGTGCCTTTAAACAAATGATCAGGACATACAATGGTCAGATGAACTTTTGGGTGGGTTACCATTGATTGTATTAGCCTTTTATTCGTTGATACCTCATGATTTAGAGTTTAAAGCAACTAGGTTTTGGATAAACGAATTAAGTAACTCCCTAATGATCCAAATGGAATTCTTGGTGGTGATTCTTGAATACTGCTTACAACACATATTCTTCATAATATGGGGGGGTTCATTATCTCCAGAGTTGTGGTGGCCGCCACGTTGCCAAATTTTTCACCATCCTATGCGGATCTGTACAATGGGATGGTGGGAGGGCACCAACCTCTTTGGGAATGAACGCCTTCAGATACGATAGTTCAAACATTTTAAATACCGTTATTGATGATTTGATTTGGTGGGCAGGGAGATGAGCAGAGCATTCCTATGGACTTTATCACATATGTACAACAATAAAATCGTTTACCAGTTTACAATTCCTTATGATAGGCAAACAAATCCCCTATTAGGCATACTCCTTGGGGTCAAGCTTCCAGGATTCTGACTGAGGTGTATCGAAACGATTACTAGAACACTTGTTGACATCAGTTCTGGACTCCTCGTTCACTACTAAGAGGGTATACCCATTAGTCAGTTTTAGGATAAAGGACGAATTTGTTCCACTTGGGAAACAATTTCCAGATCCAGCTATACATTTATGGGATCACCTTATAGACAGAGGATTAGATCCTG
This sequence comes from Hymenochirus boettgeri, assembly GCA_019447015.1. Classification (NCBI taxonomy): domain Eukaryota; kingdom Metazoa; phylum Chordata; class Amphibia; order Anura; family Pipidae; genus Hymenochirus; species Hymenochirus boettgeri. The sequence continues at coordinate 145,783,211 of CM033476.1, read as the reverse complement.
CTTGTCTAATAAAAACCATCCTGAGGTAGGGCTGATTATCAACAGGAACTCACTGTAACAAGATTTTGGACAATAATAAAGAGAGAAATCTCCATCAGACTATGGTCCTGAATTTTACACCACATACTCCAAGAGGCCCACTAATATATTGAGTAGCATTAAAAAATATTGGACAATACTATTATGGATCCAGTCTCCAACCTTGTTACCCAAAGTATCAACTATAGAAACGCTAGGACCATTGGCAACATGGTGTCTCTTAGCCTGCTGCTGCCCCAAACCACTGATAAGACAGCTTAAACTGGCTAATAGTATGATGTTACACGATGTGGGAAATCTTTTTTGTAAGACATGTGGAGTCTGGCAAAATATATCCCACAACACATTTATCAGCTCCAAAAACAGCAAATTGGGGTAATACCACCATGGTTTCCACTAGTTCGGCTATTGTATGACCGTTAATGTCCTTTCTAACATGGGCCCTATTGTGTTCCTGGATCCTAGAAGTCTTGCCTACATAGCTAGACAGCAGAACACTTTATCATATGCACCACCAACCTTCATTTGGCATGTGATGTATTGATGTATCTGACTTATTTATACTTTCACTGTTCACCAACTAACTGATATGGTCTATTCCTCCTACATTTCTAATCAGCCGCATTATCATTTATATATGTTTTTGAATCAATACGTCTATATACACGTTATCCTGGACACCATTATCTATTCTCCAAGTAGTAAGCAATCAGTGGCATAATTAGGAATCACGGGCCCTCCAGCAAAACTATGATGGGAACTCCCTATCTGTGCTCATCCACAGTGGTTTTCTGGGAGAAAGCTATATCTTTTATAGGAAAATAGAAGATAGTCCCCCTTTGGCAGGGGCCATCCAGAGTTTGAAAGCTACAACTCGCAGCATTCCCGGCTACTTCTCTGGCAATGGAATTCTGGGAGTAGATAGTGTTTCAACATCGGAAGGGCCCGCAGTTGGAACAATCCCTGGCTTGTCCCACCCCTAATACGCTTGTTACCTGGTATTATAATGCCTGGTAGTCAAATACTATAATTGTTCTATCAGGTTTTATTTTATTTTCTCATGTACTACCGATGCCAGACTCATCCCTGCAATAGGGTGGGAGGAAGGGGGCAGGACAAGGGCAGGGAATCATCGTGGAAATCATCATCAAGGGGCTGGGTTGGGGGTATGTGGAGGCACATTCTTGGGCATTGGCATATAGCATTCCTGGAGGAAGCAGGGAAGCGCTATATTAATAGGAGTTTGGAATGGTCTCTTGGGAGTAGTGGCAGACCACACAAATATTGGTAGACTCCCCGACTGCATGGAGGGGTGGGACACCTGGATTGACGGTATACACAGTTAAAGGTTTGTATTGTGTGAATGGGGATTCCACTCGACAGTGGGTGTTTATTGTAAATGTTATAATTTGGAAGATTGGTGTTTTATCACCAGGGAAAGTGTCCATCACGTAATGGTGTCACTTATTTGTCTGTTTTGTGCATTGTGGGATTTAACCCCAAGTATAGCTGGGACCCACCTTAAATCAGGACAGTCACATCGCACCTTTCTGAAATAACCTAATAGTTTGCAAAGTTAACAACAGCTATTTTTGTAATTTTTTGTGCGAAATTCTTCACTTATCTAAAGTTTAATGGCTTGTTTGGATGCATGTTTCATTTTCTGGAAAACTACAGCATGCGAATCCTACTTTGGGGGGGGCAGATTTTAATTGGTTTTTTACAGCAACACTTTAACAAAGGTTTTGTGCATAATGCTAATGAACTGTTAAACGAAGCTACGAACTGTTACGTTTTTGGTCCCCCCATTGACCTTTAGGAAGGAAACTATACTTACCACCCCCCCAACACCCCCCCCCCCCCCGCTCCTCTTCTTCTTCCCTTCGTGAGTTCCGGGGTGAAGACCATAAATAACTAAAGGGACACTGATTCAATAACCATTGCTTATCATTAAAAATGGGTAAAAATACCCAGGGGTGCTCATTTTGCTCCAACCACAGATTTTTAATTTAACAATTGAAATCTAACCTCTGATGTTGGGGCAAAAATGAGCACCCTGAGGAGCTTTGCTTAACCGTGATATACTTACACTAAGTTTCCTCTGTGTTCAGTCTTTCCACGTGTCGCGTTGTAGCCAATAGAGGAGACAGTTCCTGGAAGCAAGGATATGTTCTTCACATGGGTGGACGTGCAGTAGTGCATCATAGAATAGATAAGTATAATTGTCATTTAATGGAGAGGTTCTGGTATACTACACGTTGTATAAATAGTCAATATGGTGTATATTGGTAAATGGGTTACAGTTTCATAATTTTCTTTCCTGTATGTCACAAAATCTTACTGGCACCACAAGGCTTTGACATACCTATTCATTATGAACGAAAGTGAAATCTGGGTGTACTTTGACAATACTAGTAAAGACTTAAAAATGTTTATAATCTGTATACAATATTTTGCCTGGTTTTAGTAGCTGGCTGGGTTGCACACAACACCCATTATCATTAATTCTCTGACTAAAACATAAGAAGAGCAAAAACTAAATTTTCGCTCATTATATAGTCCAGCTATTAATAGTCCAATACCTTAAAGGGCAAGTCCAGCCCGAAATGAAACTTACATACAGGTAAATCACCCCTCAAAACCGCTAAACTGTAATAGATATGTTAACATCCACCCGTGTGCCCCAGCCCCAACCGCTCTATTTCTAATTTTAGAAGTCCCCAAACTACTTACCTTCCCTTTTCCTCCGCCGCGCTGCAGTCCTCTGCTTGCGAGAAGAATGCAAGCAGAGGCGGGGGACCGGCTAGTCGCGTTCTGTGATTGGCTGGCACCGGCACAAGGGGGCTTTCCACAAGGGGATTAGGACACCGGTCTTGGCCAGGCAAGATCTTTGGCCCGGGGGGGCCTACCAAGGGGACATTAGGGGGTTGTTGGCACACCAAGATCCTGGCACAGGGGGGGATGGCACACAAGTGGGGGGAGGGGGTCCCTTAGGGGCGCGCGGGGGGTTGCTTCTTTTTTGGCACACGGCGGAAGACTCCTTGGCAAAGGGGGGACCTTTGGCACACAAGGGGGACCATCTAGGGCGCGGGCTCGGGCTTTTTTGCACAGACGAGAGACTCTTGGGCACAAAGGGGGGACCTTTTGACACACAAGGGGGACCCTTTAGGGCGCGGGGGTCTTTTTTGTGGCACACGGGGAGAACTCCTTTGGCACAAGGGGGGATCCTTTTGGCACACAGGGGGGAACCCCTTAGGGCTGCGCGGGGGATGGGGCCTTTTTGTTTTATTTTTTGGCTTTTACAACGGCAGAGACTCCTTGGGCCAAGGGGGACCTTTTTGGCACACAAGGGGCTGGGAGCCCGTCTTTGGCACACGGTGGATCTTTAGGGGACACTTTGTCCCAAGCGACCTTTATAGCGATCTTTGGACAGGTGGAGACTCCTTGGCACAAAGGGGGGGATCCTTTGAAGGATGGCCACGGGGTTTTACACGGGGAGGCCTGGAAGGGGACCTGGCAACAGGACCTTCCCGTCTTTAAACGGTGTGCTGCGTCTGGACAAGGGCTCTATCACAGTGGGACTTTGGCTGCACACTGACACGGCAGAGACTTTCTTGGCACACAAGAGGGGGAACCTTTGCACACAAGGGGGACCTTAGGAGCGCATCGGGGTCTTTTTTGCACCCTGGCCTTGGCGGCATCAAATTGGCCATTTGAGAAAAGGGGGGACCCTTAGGGCGCCAGGTCCTTTTTTGGCAACCCCGCCCACTGCCTGAGACTGCCTTTGGCAACAAGGGGGGAACTTTTGGCACACAAGGGGACCCTTAGGGCGCACGGGGTTTTTCGGCACACAGGGAGAACTCCTTTGGGCACAAAGGGGGGACCCTTTTGGCAACAAGGGGGGACCCTTAGGGCGCAGGGGGGATCTTTTTTGGAACAGCACGGTGGGCGGCACTCTTTTGGCAACAAAGGGGGGGACCCTATGGCAACAGGAGGGGGCTCCCTTGGGCGCACGGCGGATCTTTTTTGGCAACCGAGGAGACTCTTTTGGCCAAAGATGGAACCTTTGGCACCACAAGGGTGACCCTTAGGGCGCACGGGAGGGTCTTTTTCTGGGTGGAACTCATTGGCAGGGCTTAGGGAGACGTCTTTTGCCACCACGTGAGCCTGTTGAGGGGCCCTGCAACAAGGGACCCTTTAGGGGCGGGTCTATTTGCACCGTGCACTCTCAAAGGGGGGCTTGACACAAGGGGGCCCAGCGAGTGGTCTTTTTTGGAACACGGTGCAGACTAACTGTTTGGCACAAAGGGGGACCCTTTTGGCACACAAGGGGGACCCTTAGGGCGCACGTATCTATTTTTGGCACACGAGTGAACTCTTTGGCCACAAAGGGGGGACCTCCTTTTGCACACAGGGGGGGACCCTTATGCGACACGGGACCTTTTTTGGACACAGGTGGCGACTCTTTTGGCACAAAGGGGGGACCCTATTGGCAACACAATGGGGGACCCTGAGGCGGCACGGGATCTTTTTTGGCACCGGAGGAGACTTTTTGGCACAAGAGAGGGAACCTTTTTGCAACAAGGGGGGACCCGAGGGCAGCACAGGGCTTTTTTTGGCACATGTGTTCCTTGACAGAAGGGGGCCTCTTTGGCACAAAGGGGGGTACCCTTCAGGGCTCCAGGGCCTTTTTGGCATCATGGCGGTGGAGCTGCTTGTGGCACCAAAGGGGGGACCCTTTTGGCACACAGGGGGACCACTTAGGACACACTGGATCTTTTTGGCACAGGTGGCGAGACTCCTTTGGCACAAAGGGGGGACCCTTTTTGCCACAGGGCCCACCCGACATTTGGAGGTGGCGACCTTTGACGCGCTTAGTGGCGCATGGGGGTCATCTTTTTTGGAACAGGGTGGCAAATCTTTTGGCACAAAGTGGGGGGACCCTTTGGCACACAAGGGGGACCCTTTGGAGACGGGCGGTATCTTTTTTTGGACACGAGGAACTACTTTTGGCACAAAGGGGGACCTTTTGCCACACAAGGGGGGACCCTAGCGGACACCGGGAACTTTTTTGGCAGCAACATGGGTGGAGACTCTGTTTTGGCACAAAGGGGGGACCCTTTTGGCCACACAAGGGGGGACCTGGACACACGGTGATCTATTTTTTGGCACGGAGGAGACTTATTTGTGCACAAAGGGGGGCCCTATTTGGCCCACACAGGAGTGGTGTGGCCCCTTAGGGCACAAGCGGGGTCTTTTTTTGGCACACTGGTGGCCTTAGACAGGGAACCTTTTTGCACAAAGGGGGACCCTTGGCGCACCGGGTCCTTTTTTGCACCATGGTGGGACTCTTTTGGACACAAGGGGTGACCCTTTTGGCACACAAGGGGGGACCCTTAGTGACACTGGTGCCATGATTTTTTGGCACAGAGGAGACTCTTTTGCACAAAGGGGGGACCCCTTTTGGCACACCCAGGGGGTGGGACCCAGGGCAACCGCGGGGACTATTTTGGCAGCACGGTGGCGACTCTTTTGACAACGCAGGGGGGACCCTTTGGGCCAGGGGTCCTTAGGGCGTTTTTGGAACGGTGGCACTCTTTTGGCACAAAGGGGGACCTTTTGGCACACAGGGGGGACCCTTAGGGCACCGGGCTCTTTTGGCACACGTGAGGAGCTCTTTTGGCACAAAGGGGGGACCCTTTTGACAAGGGGGCCCAGGCACTGCAAGGTGGGACTTTGGCACAGGGCCCTTAGGGCGCACGGGTTCTGTTTTTGGCAAACTGGTGGGAGACTGCTTTGGCACAACGGGGGGACCCTTTTGGTCAGACAAGGGGGGACCCTTAGGGCGCAGGGTTTTTTTGGACCATCGGGGAGATCTTATTGCACAAAGGGGGGACCCTTTGGACACATCAAGGGGTGTTGACCTCAGGGGCACGGGGGTCTTTTTTGCACACGTGGGGGACCTTTTGGCACAAAGGGGGGGACCCTTTTGGCACCAGGGGGGCCATAGCCGGGTTTTTGCGTGGCGTTTTCTGAGCACCAACATGGGGACCTAGGGACGGACTTTGGCCTGTGGCGTTGGCACAAAAGGGGGACCTTTGGCACGGACACCCTAGGGACAACTTATTTGGGCACACGGGAACTTAGCAAAAGGGGACCTTTTTTGGCACACGGGGATCTTGGCACAGGGGGTTAGTGGACGCGCGGGTCTTTTGGCAGTCACTGACAGGGGCTTGCCAGGCTTAGGCCACGGGGTTTTTTGCACACGGTGGCGCACTCCTTTGCAACAAAGGGGGACCCTTTATGCACCAGGGGGACCATTAGGCACGGGACTTTTTTTTTGGCACAACGGATGAGGACTCTTTTGGCCCAAGAGGGGACCCTTTTGCACAAAGGACTTTGCACCAGGGGGACCTAGGGCCCCGGTTACTTTTTTGGCACACGGTGGATGAACTCTTCTTGGCACAAAGGGACCCTTGGCCCAGGGGACCCTTAGGGCCGACACGGTTTTTTTTTGGCACAGTGGAGATGCTGCAAGGACCCTTTGGCACACAAGGGGGGACCCTTAGGCGCACACGGTGTCTTTTTTGGACACGGAGGTGAGACTGCTTTGGTCACAAAGGGGGGACCCTTTTGCACGCATGCAAGGGGGGAACCCTTAGGGCAGTCGGGATTCATTTTTTTGGACCGGTGGCAGACTCTTTGGCACAAAGGGGGGGGACCCTTTTGCGACACAAGGGGGCGGGACCCTTAGGCGACAACGTGGCTTTTTGGAACGGTGGCGACCTCTTTGGAACAAGGGGGGAACTCCTTTTGCACCCAAGGGGGGACCCTAGCACAGGAATTTTATCCGGGACCGGGATTTATTGGCACAAAGGGGCGGGGACACCATTTTGGCACACAAGGGGGACCCTAAGTGGGCACCGGGTACTTTTTTGGCACATCGGTGGGGACTCTCTTTATGGCACAGAGGGGGACCCTTTTGGTCCACTAGGGGGACCCTTGATGGCACCCGGGACTTTTTTGGCACCACGGGGCGGACTCTTTTTGGCACACATGGGACCAGGGCGCCGGGTTTTGACAGTTGACCCTTTCAAGGGTCTTCCACAAGGGGTACCCTTTAGGACCGCCGGGGTCTTTTTTGGACACGGGTGTGCGACTCTTTGGACAAAGGGGGGCAGGGACCCGGATTTAGGCACACAGGGGTGACTTGGCACTTAACGGGGAACCTGCAACAAGGGAACTTGACAGGACTTTTTTGGCACACGGGACCTGGCACAAGGGGGACTTCCGCCTTTCAAGTGTACTCTGTGCACAAAGTGGGGGACCCTTTTTGGCACCAAGGGGGGACCGGGCCGTTTTTTTGCACAGTGACTTACAAGGGGACCCTTAGGGAGCAGGGTCGTCTTTTTGGCACACGTGTGGAAGACTCTCAGGGACTTTGGCACACAGGTGACCCTTAGGGCGCACAAGGTCTTTTTTGGACACGGTGGAGACTGCTTTGGCACAAAGGGGGACCCTTTGGCAACCAAGGGGACCTTAGAGGCACAGGGGATCTTTTTGGCACACACGGGGCGACTTCTTTTGGCACACAAGGGGGACCCTTTTGTGACACAAGGCGTGGGACCTTAGGGCACCCCGGGCCACCTTTTTTGGCACACAGCCCAATGGTTGGCGACCTCTTTGCAGGGCTTTTGTTGAGCACAGGGGGACATAGGGAGGGACCGTTTTTGCACTGTGGCGACTTGACAAAGGGGGGACCCTTAGGAACCCACGGACCTTTTTTTGGCCACGGTGGCGATCTTTTTGGCACAAAGGGGGGAACCTCTTTGGCACACAAGTGGGGACCCTTAGGGCACACGGGAATATTGTGGCACACCGGAGGGAGACTTATTTGGCAACAAGCGGGGGACCCTTTTGGCAACACAAGGGGGGACCCGAGTGCACGACGGGGTCTTTTTTTGGCACACGGTGGAGACCTCTTTAAGACAAGAGGGGGACCCTTTTGCACACAAGGGGGGACCCTTCGGGCCCCGGCCTTGGCAAGAGCGCTCTTGGAATCAAGGCTTTTGGCACGGACCTTGTTTGGCTCGGTGCGACTCTTTTGGCACATGGACCTGGCACAACAGGGGGGATAGGCCCGGATTTGTTGCACACGTAATGTCACTCTTAGGCACAAGGGGGATCCTTTTGACAAGGGGGGACTAGTGGGCGACGACGGGTTTGGGCCTGTTAGACTCTTTGCAAGGGCCCTGGCCCAAGGCCTATAGCGACGGGGTTTGGACAGGCGAATGACAGGGGCAACCTGGCCAAAGGGGACAGGCCCGGGTCTTTTTTGCACCGGTGGTGACTCTTTTGGCACAAAGGGGGGACCCTTAGCACAAGGGTCAATAGGTACCCGCGTTTTTTGGCACCATGGCTGAGACTCCTTTGGCACGAAAAGGGGGGACCCTTAGGGCGGACACGGTCTTTTTTGGCACACGGTGGAGATGACCTCTTGCACAAGGGGGGACCTTTGCAACAAAAGGGGGGACCCTTGGCGGGGTTTTGGCACATGAGCTATTTACGGGATGGACCCTTAGGGCCACAGAGCTTCTTTTTTTGGCACAGGCTAGCTTGGAATACGGGGGCCTACTTTGGCATCAAAGGGGGGACCCTTAGGGCGCAAGGGTCTTTTTAGCACACGGTGGATGGAGACTCCTTTGGCCAAAGGGGGGAACCCTTTTGGCAACAGGGGCTATAGGGCACGTTCTTACTTGGCAGGTGGGACCCTTGCATAAGGGGGACACCAGGGTCTTTTTGGAAACCCCACGGGTGGTGACTCTTTTTGGCCAAAGGGGGGACCCTTTTGGCGACACAAGGGGGGGACCCTTAGACACCCGGACCTTTTTTGGCACGACGTGGGACTCTTGGCACACAAGCGGGGGACCCTTTTGGCACACAAGGGGGACCCTAGGGCACCGCGGGACTTTTTTGGCACAACGGTGGGAGCTCTTTTGGCACAAAGGGGGGACCCTTTTGGCACCTAGGGGGACCATAGGGCACCCGGGGACCTTTTTTGTCACCAAACGGTGGCGACTCTTTCTGGCACAAAGGGGGACCCTTAGGACACCGGGGACCTTTTTGGGCACACGGTGGCGACTTTTTCGCACAAAGGGGGGACTTTTGGCACAAAAGGGGGGACCTTAGGGCACACGGGAATTTTTTTGGCACACGGAGGAGCATATTTGGCACAAAGGGGGGACCCTTTTGGCCACAAGGGGGGGACCCAGGGTGCACGCGAGTCTTTTTTTGGCACCGTGGAGATACCTTTAGAACAAAGGGGGGACCCTTTTGCACACAAGGGGGACTCGGCACCGGGGACTTTTGCACGTGGCGACTTGGAAGGACCTTAGCCCCGGGACCTTTTTTGGCACACAGTGGCGCTCTTGGTGGCATGGCACAAAGGGGGACCCTTTTGGCACCCGGGACCTTTTTTGGCACACGGTGGCGACTCTTTTGGCACAAAGGGGGGACCCTTTTGGCACAAAGGGGGGGACCCTTAGGGCACCCGGGACCTTTTTTGGCACACGGTGATGACTCTTTTGGCACAAAGGGGGGATCCTTTTGGCACACAAGGGGGGACCCTTAGGGCGCACGGGGTCTTTTTTGGCACATGGTGGAGACTACTTTGGCACAAAGGGGGGAGCACGGGGTCTTTTTTGGCACACGGTGGAGACTCTTTTGGTACAAAGGGGGGACCCTTAGGGCGCACAGGGTCTTTTTTGGCACATGGTGGAGACTCCATTGGCACAAAGGGGGGACCCTTAGGGCGCACAGGGTCTTTTTTTGGCACACGGTGGAGACTGCTTTGGCACAAAGGGGGGACCCTTTTGGCAAACAATGGGGGGACCCTTAGGGCGCACGGGGTCTTTTTTGGCCACGGTGATGACTCTTTGGCACAAAGGGGGATCCTTTTGGCACACAAGGGGGGACCCTTGAGGGCCACGGGTCTTTTTTTGGACACTGTGGAGACTACTTTGGCACAAAGGGGGGACCCTTTTGGCCCACAAGGGGGGGCCCTTAGGGCGCACGGGGTCTTTTTTGGCACATGGTGGAGACTACTTTGGCACAAAGGGGGGACCCTTTTGGCCCACAAGGGGGGACTTAGGGAGCACGGGGTTTTTTTGGCACAGGTGAGACTCTTGGCACAAAGGGGGGACCCTTAGGGCGCAACAGGTCTTTTTTGGCCATGGTGGAGACTCCATTGGCACAAAGGGGGGACCCTTAGGGCGGCACAGGTCTTTTTTTGGCACAACGTGGAGGACGCTTTGGCACAAAGGGGGGACCCTTTTGGCAAAACAATGGGACCCTTAGGGCGCACGGGGTCTTTTTTGGCACATGGTGGAGACTCCTTTGGCACAAAGGGTGGACCCTTAGGGCGCACAGGGTCTTTTTTGGCACAGCGGTAGACTGCTTTGGCACAAAGGGGGGACCTTTTTGGCATACAAGGGGGGACCCTTAGGCGCAAGGGGTCTTTTTAGCACACGACGGTGGAGACTCCTTTGGCACAAAGGGGGGACCCTTTTGGCACACAAGGGGGGACCCTTAGGGCGCACGGTGTCTTTTGGCACATGGTGGAGACCCTTTGGCACAAGGGGGGACCCTTAGGGCACCAGGGTCTTTTTTGGAACACGGTGGTGATCTTTTGGCCAAAGGGGGGACCCTTTTGGCACACAAGGGGGGGACCCTTAGGGACACCCGGGACCTTTTTTGCACAACTGTGGCACTCTTTTGGCACACAAGGGGGGACCCTTTTGGCACACAAGGGGGGACCCTAAGGGCACCGGGACCTTTTTTGGCACACGGTGGCGACTCTTTTGGCACAAAGGGGGGACCCTTTTGGCACACTAGGGGGACCATTAGGGCACCCGGGACCTTTTTTGTCACACGGTGGCGACTCTTTTGGCACAAAGGGGGGACCCTTAGGACACCCGGGACCTTTTTTGGCACACGGTGGCGACTCTTTCGCACAAAGGGGGGACCCTTTGCACACAGGGGGACCTTAGGGCACAGCGGGATATTTTTGGCACACGGAGGAGACATATTTGGCACAAAGGGGGGACCCTTTTGGCCACAAGGGGGACCCAGGGTGCACGCAGAGTCTTTTTTGCCACACGGTGGAGACTCCTTTAGAACAAAGGGGGGACCCTTTTTGCAACAAGGGAGGACCCTTCGGGCACCCGGGACCTTTTTTGCACACAGTGGCGACTCTTTTGGCACAAAGGGGGACCCTTTTGGCACCCGGGACCTTTTTTGGCACAACGGTGGCGACTCTTTTGGCACAAAGGGGGGACCCTTTTGGCACAAAAGGGGGGACCCTTAGGGCCCCGGACCTTTTTTGGCACACGTGTGAGGACTTTCTTCTTGGACACAAAGGGGGGATCCTTTGGCACACAAGGGGGGACCCTTAGGGACCACGGGGGTCTTTTTTGGCAAATGGTGGAGACTACTTGGCACAAAGGGGGGACCCCTTTTGGCCACAAGGGGGACCCTTAGGGCGCACGGGTCTTTTTGGCACACGTGGAGACTCTTTTGGCACAAAGGGGGGACCCTTAGGGCGCACAGGGTCCTTTTTTGGCACATGGTGGAGACCCTTTGGCACAAAGGGGGGACCTTAGGGCGCAACAGGGTTCTTTTTTTGGCACACACGGTGGATGGAACTGCTTTGGCACAAAGGGGGGACCCTTTTGGCACACAGGGGGGACCCTTAGGGCGCAAGGGGTCTTTTTTTTGCGCGACGGTGAGACTCCTTGGTACAAAGGGGGGACCCTTTTGGCACACGGGGGGGACCCTTAGGGGCGCACTGGGTCTTTTTTGGAACCAGTGGCGACTCTTTTGGCACCAAGAGGGACCCTTTTGGCCCACAAGGGCTGGACCATTGGGCGCCACGGGGGTCTTTTTGGCACATGGTGGAGACTCCGTTGGCACAAAGGGGGGACCCTTAGGGCGCACAAGTCTTTTTGGCACATGGTGGAGACTCCTTTGGCACAAAGGGGGGACCTTAGGCGCCAGGGGTCTTTTTTGGCACATGGTGGAGACTGCTTTGGCACAAAGGGGGGACCCTTTTGGCACACAAGGGGGGACCCTTAGGGCGCACGGGGTCTTTTTTGGCACACGGTGGAGACTCCTTTGGCACAAAGGGGGGCCCTTTTGGCACACAAGGGGACCCTTAGGGCACACAGGGGTCTTTTTGGAACACAGTGGCGACTCTTTTGCACAAAGGGTGGACCTTTTGGCACACAAGGGGGGACCTTAGGGCGCACGGGGTCTATTTTGGCACATGGTGGAGACTCCTTTGGCACAAAGGGGGGACCTTAGGGCGCCGAGGTCTTTTTTGGCACACGGTTTGTAGACTGCTTTGGCACAAAGGGGGGCCCTTTTGGCACACAAGGGGGGACCCTTAGGGCCCGCAAGGGGTTCTTTTTGGCACACGGTGGAGGGACTCCTTTGGCACAAAGGGGTGGACCCTTTTGGCACACAAGGAGGGGACCTTAGGCGCAACGGGGTCTTTTTTGGAACACAGTGGCGACTCTTTTGGCACAAAGGGGGGACCCTTTTGGCACACAAGGGGGGACCCTTAGGGCGCACGGGGTCTTTTTTTGGCACACGGTGGAGACTACTTTGGCACAAAGGGGGGACCCTTAGGGCGCACGGGGTCATTTTTGGCACACGGTGGAGACCCTTTTGGCACAAAGGGGGGAACACTTAGGGCGCACAGGGTCTTTTTTGGCACATGGTGGAGGGTCTCCTTGGCAAAAGGGGGACCCTTAGGGCGCACAGGTCTTTTTTGCACACACGGTGGAGACTGCTTTGGCACAAAGGGGGGACCCTTTTGGCACACAAGGGGGGACCCTTAGGGCGCAAGGGGTCTTTTTTTGCGCACGGTGGTGAGACTCTTTGGAACAAAGGGGGGACCCTTTTGGCACACAAGGGGGGACCCTTAGGCGGCCGGGGTTTTTTGGAAACACAGTGGCGACTCTTTTGGCACAAAGAGGGACCCTTTGGCCCACAAGGGGGGACCCTAGGGCCGGACACGGGGTCTTTTTGGCACATGGTGGAGAACTCTGGCACAAGGGGGGACCTTAGGGCGCACAGAGTCTTTTTTGGCACATGGTGGAGACTCTTTGGCACAAAGGGGGGGACCTTAGTGCGGCACAGGTGTTTTGGCACACGGTGGAGACTGCTTTGGCACAAAGGGGGGACCCTTTTGGCACATAAGGGGGGACCCTTAGGGAGCACGGGGTCTTTTTTGGCACACGGTGGAGACTCTTTTGGCACAAAGGGGGGACCCTTTTGGCACACAAGGGGACCCTTAGGGCACACCGGATCTTTTTTGGCACATGGAGGCGACTCTTTTGGCACACAAGGGGGGACCCTTAGAGCGCACGGGGTCTTTTTTGGCACACGGTGGAGACTCTTTTGGCACAAAGGAGGGACCCCTTTGGCACACAAGGGGGGACACTTAGGGTGCACAGGATCTTTTTTGGCACACATTGGAGACTGCTTTGGCACAAAGGGGGGACCCTTTTGGCACATAATGGGGGACCCTTAGGGCGCACGGGGTCTTTTTTGGCACACGGTGGCGACTCTTTTGGCACAAAGGGGGGACCCTTTTGGCACACTAGGGGGACCTTTAGGGCACCCGGGACCTTTTTTGTCACACGGTGGGTTCTCACGAATAGTGCAGTGTCAGACACACGAGCGTGGCGCTCAATCTGCCCCCTCTAGTAATTGATAAAAGATGTGCCCCCAGTCGAACCTTGAGGGAGCCCGTCTGCCGGACGTTAGCCCCTAGATGTAGCTCCATTTACCACCACTCGGTGTTGCCTCCAATACCAAGTTCTCTTTCTATGTGCAAATGTTTTTTTCTAGACCAACAGTCCCCTCAGTTTAGACATAGTCTCCTATGTTACACAGTATCAAAAGCCTTTGCAAATCCAAATATACCACACACAATCGACGCTGTGGCCGAGCTAACTTCGTATCGCTCTTCATCAAAACTAAAGTAAATTTGTCTGGCATGATCTATTTTCATAAGAAATCACGATGTGCCGACTCTAAGCAGATATCTCTGGAGGCCAAGTCAATAATATATGCCCGTAACAAAGTTTCCCAACAACAAATGACATATGTGGTAAAGAGACCGACAGGGTTGAGTGTTAGTTTTTAGTAGTATTCACTATGATCCTTAGCCTATCAGCCATTTTTGTTCTCGCTTATATATTGTCGTGTGAATGCCGAATTGTTGTTGTTTCAATGTTTCGGTAGCTCAAGGCATTTTCCCTCCTACATTTTGTGTTCACCTGACTCTTCTTCATATTCCAGGTTTTAGTACGTCATCGGCACGACAACTGTGTCTGGCCACGCCCCCCTTTTCTTCTCTCTGTGTGAAACCCATGTAAATGTAATAACCAGAAACTGGGTGTGTCTACTGCAACCGTGCGGTTGTGTGATCAGTCTCCCACGCGCTGAGGTTCGCTTTGGGTCTGACAGGCATCAATAAAAGTCGGGCGGACTAAAGAGGATGCTTGTATTCTTTCAATTGGTGTCAAGAATGGGATGGGGATGGCCGCCATGTTCGGCACATCCTTGTTGCCTGCCAACATCTTTAATTGGGCACAGAGAATGTTTATTAACCCTCTAAGCATGTTTTAATAATGCTAAAGAAGTAGAAATAGGACTCCGATACCTCACATAGTATGAAAGGTTATTCAAATCCATCATGGTCTTAAAGTTTAATATCTTTCGGCGGTCCTTATACCCAGAGGTATTTCCTTTTAATTTACTGTATTAAATGCGTTTAAATTAATACCCAAAGATTATATTTAAATATTAGGTGATAATTCTCTAACCCGCCCGATTTTGATTCTCCTACTAAAAAACCATTATCTGTTATGGTTGTTGTTTGTGGAATGTGTATAGATCTCATTCCCATAATTGTGTTTAAAGTAGTCCCTTACCGTGTTTTTGTTTTCATTTAAGCGTAATCGTTTCGTTGACCCGTCTGGTGTTTGTTAAAGTTTAAGATGTGAATTTATTGTTTCCTCCCCGGTTATGATTTTAGGAGTGTTTTTTGTGGTTAGAATTTGGGGCGGTAGATAGTTTAAAATGAGAAGGTGAGCTAGACTTTACATTAATTTAATTTTGTGGAGATTCCTTTCCTTTGTTTTTGTTGTTTGAAATGGATGATGTTAGTTCTTTTCATTTTAATGGGAATGTATCTACATATATGTGTTAAGTTGCCTACTCTTTTCTCCGTTTCTTTGTTTTTCTTTCCTCATCCAATACTTTCCTTTCCCTGAAATGTATTATTTCCTTTGAGTTTTTGTTTTCTTCTCTTTCCTTTCTCTCATTCATCCCGATTGCATTTTTTTTTTAAAGAGTTTTTTTTCAATACATCGTTTTTAGACCTTTTGGGTCTTTATTAAATGAGGGATTATTATGTAATAATAGGCTCATAGAGTTTAGCCCAAGGTTTATTGCCCAAATGTATACTTTGTAAAAAGAAGATGTGGAAAACGTTTGCTAAAATTTTGTATATGAAATTATTTCCTAATGAGGTTGTCCTGTTAGATAGATTCAGATAAAGGCCTCTTTATGCTAAGTATTACCGCAGATTTGTAATGATGTTCAATTGAATAGAAAGTTTCATATCCCCCAGAGTCATGTTGGGTGAGCGAAGGAACCGCACATAAGATAAATTTAGGAGCTACTGCAGGTTGCTTTCAGTAATGGGATAGTTTATTTACCGAGCTGTATAGCATAGATTTCGGTATGGTCCCCCAATCTACATCCATTGTCCCTTTCGAAATTTTAATGTGTAAACCATTCCCTACTCCTTGGCAGTTAAGACCGGGACATTATTACAGGTTGACTGGAATTTATCCAGGGAGCTAATGTTGTAAAAACTGATTGATAACTGAATAGCATCTGTGGTGATTTTCTTTCTTTTCTTTCTTTCTTCTGTGCTCCGACGCACACCTTTACATCAGGTGATGTGTCTTTGGTGTGTACATCAACATAAATCTTTAGATGCCTCCCGCTGTGATCGCACAGCTATCATTGGTTTGAAGGCATCCATTGTGGATCACAGGCATTCCGAGTAAAGCGCACACCTAAGCTGTTGATTGAGACGAAATGACGCAACGAGATTACCACCTAGATGACTTCCAGACCCCCACCCTTGAGTAAGATCCAGAATTCCAAACCATTGATGAAGTGTACAATCCAGATGAAATACATTTTCTGACCTGTTCAGTTTCAATCTATTTCTGTGTTTTTCTATTTGAATTTTTAAATGAACAAGCTTCCCCGCTTATTGCTCCCCGTGTTTCGCAGTTGTTTGCCCAGGTAACTGTGGGAGTATAAATTCAAGACTCTCCTAATATAACTGACTTTTGTTTAGGAAATGTAAAAGTGTTTCAGGACATTATAAGTACTTGTTTTAGTCCGCTATTTCCAGTTTCAGTCCAATATGTTCTCCAATACTAGCTGCTGATCACACTATAAGATTTGGATCCCCACATTATCCTAGAAGATGGTGTACCCGCTAAATTTTTCCAGAATACCTCACAACCTCCCCCTTTAACGAACTGTAATATGGTTATGATCGGACTCAAAATGTTACTGCTGCTGAAGTTGTTTTATTTTATTTTTTCCCCTAATGTAAAATGTGTTTCTGTGAAACAATGCCCTGAAGTGTAGTCTCACAATCTCACCTACCACACAATATCAGATCGTAACTTTGCCAACACTTATGCAATCCACATCAACGGTAGATGATATGTTTTTTCTCTGAATACTATTTCCACTGATAATTTGCGATAAATTACACATAATTTCTGTTTAGTTATCCCTTCGGGTGGAACTGTTTTATAGGTTTTTATATTTCTCTATAAATCATTAGCCTATATAGCAATGCCATTTTGTTCTCTGACTCCATTTTGTCTTATCTTTTGTCGTTTTATTGCAGAGTTTGTTTCCAAATGTTATGAGCTCAAGGTCTTTTCCCCTACATTTTGGTGGTGTCGCCTGACTACTTCATCATATTCCAAGGTTTTGTACGAGTCATCGGCAGACACTGTGTCTGGTCCTGGCCACGCACCCTATTTCTTGTGTGAAAACCCAGTAACTGTGCAAAAACCCAGAAACTGGGTTCTCTGTCACCAGATCCACGTGTTGTGTGATCCATTCTCCCAGTGCTGAAGGTTACCATCTTAGTGGGTCCTGACAGGCCTCATAAAGTCGGGCGTGACTAGAATAGGATCTTTTATTCTTTTCAGGAGGTAGCCATTGATGATGGCAATTGTAAAAAAATTGTATCTATATGAATAAAAGCTGTCCTAAGAAATTCATGATTCTAATTATTTGGCTTAAAGGACAAAATTACTATTTTTCTATTCTTCTTATTCTTCCATTTTATTCCTCCGCCTTTTTTTGGACTGTATCTCCTCCCACAGTTAGAGACAATGACATTCAGTACAGACATACGGTGCATATAGGGAGAAGTGTGCTATAACCTCAGCTAAGGAATCCATGGAAACGTTACGGCGTTACGCTCAAATTTTCGAACAGTTTCCCCCATAGACTACAATGGTAACAATTCATAATTATTTTTGAGTTTTTAAGTTTGTTCATGGTCCATACAAACCAACGGTCATACCCCCCACCCCCCAAACAGTTTTGTTTTCTGGTCATAAAAACAACGGTGATACCCCCAACCCCCAACCCAATACCCCCCAACAAGACACAGGTGCTTACACCACCATTCCCATGGAACCCATACTTGGGTAATAGTCCAAAAAACTAATATTTGATATATCCTCAATACAATTTCAAGTTATATGGTCATACATGCAAAAACAAACACATACCCCCCAAACTCCCCCGGGACAAACACTTACGACCACCTATCCATTCATGTGGCAGCCAACTTAAAGGGTAATAAAGTCAAAAAAAACAAATTTTGACTAAATCATACAACAAAGTTTGTTTTTTTAAACCCCAACATGACCCAGGTACACAACCACTGACCTACCTTTCCATTTCTTTGGCAGCTACTTAAAGGTCAGTATAGTCCAAAAACACATTTTGACCATCTCAAAAAGATGTTTTTTATCCCCCATTTAAATTAAAGCTTTGTTTTTATCTCTAACCTTTTGTGTCATAATACATTATATATAATATAATTACTATCTTGATTTTCAATAAAATGGGATCTTCTGATTTTTTCTTTCACTTTTAATGCTGATTTAAAATCATGCCCTTCTTCTGGATAAATAAAAGAAATTCGTTCAATAACTTCCCAGTTATTTTAAGCCATACCTCTTCAAGGTTTCACTTTTCAGTTCGGGTCCTCACTCATCATTACTTGCCTTTTATGATACAAAAAGGATAAACGTTTGTAAGCAATTGAATGGATGTGCACTGGCTCTATTTGAAAGTATACCTTATTTAATTGGTCACCATAGAAGAATGTTCGAACTGTGGATTTTGTTCTCTTTTTCTAATTTTCGAAATTTTCGGAAGTACGCCAAAATTCGATTTTTCGAAATTGTCCTCTTTTTCAATTTGTCAAAAAACGTCTACTTTCGATTTCGACAATTGTCTACTTTCAATGTTTTGAAATCATCTATTTCCATTTTGATAATTGGCTACTTACTTTCAATTATATGATGATGCTACTTTCGATTTACGGATTACTGTCTACTTTTGATTTTCGTCTAAAATCTAAAATTTTACAAATCCGGGTCCGGTGAAATGCGGGAGTTTCCGAAAGCTTTCGACTGACCTCGCAACCCTCATATTCGTCGAAACCTGGTTCTATTTGACCCACCTTCCCATCTCTATCAGCCAGTTGCACTCTATTAATGTGTGTTATACTATCCCCATCTTTATATAGTTTGTATGTAGATCAAGTTTTGTCGTGCCCTGATGATGACGTGAAGTCAGGAAAGCATTAGTCACACTTCCTTGTGCCTTCCCATACTGAATAGCGCCTGCCGTCAGTGTGTTATATTTTAATGTTGGCTCTGGATAAAGTTGATTTTAAGTTTATGATGTTTGTAGCCAGCCACTCCCACTGTATTAACAGGTAACAATTCTCCCATCTTTATGGTCCATTACACCGATAAAAGTTTAAAAGAAAATAAATCGAAAAAAGGCGCAGACACCAAACGTTTTTAAAATTAGTTTATTTCTTTCTTTCCTTCTTTTATTTTACCGATTACCAGTTAATCAGAGGAAGGCGAAACCCATCTAAAGACAATATGTGTCAGAGAGAATTCCTTTCTGAGCCCCAAATGGCGATCGGATTATACCCCAGATTAATTTGGATCTAAGGGTTTATAACAAGATACTCCAGCAAGACCGTTTGCTCATGGAACCCATTTAAGTTGTAACTCTTGGGGATTCATTTGTTGATCTCTACGGTGCCAATAAACAATGACTCTGACGAACGCCACAATGTTACAATTATCATCCGTTTCATGACTGCTGGTTTCTCGTTGTCCCCAGTTTGTGTGAACACACTGTGCATCCTGCGATCTATTAGACAAGCTGGAGGGCACATTCAAAGTTTTTTTCTGTCCTTTCTTGGGCCCCCTCTCAGTTCTTGGCCCCTCACTTGCTGTCACCCTCTGTTTCCTGTCCCTCTGGTCTGTCTCTTCATCCAGCTTACATTACTTGGTCTTGCTTCCCTCTGGTATTGCACTGATTCGGCGCCTGCCAAATTGTGGTCGCTGTCCCCGATCTTGGCCTGCTGCCCAGTCTGGTCCGGGGCAACTAGGACCTATTTCTTGGCGCCATGTTACCCCTGCAAAGACCTAGAGGCTCAGCAAGACTGTTGACAGTCCATTTAGAAGGCGTTATCTTGGGGGTCATTTGCTTATCTGCTGAGTCTCCATAAACAATACGTCTGACCAAACGGTCACAAATGGTACAATTGATCACCTTTTATCGCTCTGTTTGTTGGTGGCTAAGGTTAGGATCTCACACAGTGCATCCTGCGATCTAGAAGACTGCTAAACGGCAATGAAAGCTGGAGGGACACAATTTTTTTCTGTCCCTCTTTGGGCTGCCCCTCGTCAGGTCTTGCTCCACTGGTCTTGCATATCCGTCTGTTTCCTGCTCTTGGTCCTGCTCTTCGCTCCGTCCCTACATTCTCTGGTCTGCTTACCTCTGGTACTGTCAGTCTTACCTTTTCCCGTCCCGGGTCCCGCGCGAAGGGCCATTCGGGGCGGACCGCTCGGTTCATGCCTGGGCGCCTGTTGCATCTTAAGTGGGACGCGAAGACGTGGGCGGCATGGTCTCCGTCCTGCCAGCTGTCAGGGCTTCTTTTCTTCAGCGTGCACAGGGTCAGCGCGTCCATCAATGATGGTCATCGGGGCCTATTTAGGCTCCTCCTGGCAGGTGCCTCTTACTTGCCAGTTCAGAGTTGTTTGGCTTCGAACCTTTAGCTCACTCTTATTGTTATTCTATGTTATTAACCTTCCCCCCTTGGATTCGACTACAAAAGCTCCTCCTCTGTCTGCATACTGACTACAGCTCCGTACCTCCAGTTTACCTCCGGTCTGCATATCTACCACCTCTCCTACTCTGTCTGCCATATCTACACATGCTCCTACCTCCATTTTACCTTCCGGTCTGCATATCTACCCCGCCCTACCTCCGGTCTGCATATCTATCCGCAGGCTCCTACCTCCAGTTTACTCCGGAATCTGCCATATCCTACCACAGCTTCCTACCTTACGATCTGCATATCTTACACCAAGCCCCACCGTCCAGTTACCTCCGGTCTGCATATCTAACCACAGCTCCTACCTTCGTATCTGCATATCTAACCACAGCTCCTATACCACCATCCATTTACCCGGTCTGCACATCCTACCACAGTCGCCTACTCCGATCTCACTTCTGTTGCCTCTCCGACATTGTGGGATTGTCTCTTGTGTTCGTCCTCTGTACGCGCCCTGGTGTCTGCTCGCCTCAAACATCCTCACCCATTAGAGGCTTCTGGTGAAAAGCCAAGCAGTACTTTAGACTCTGCGTCCAGAGGGGTCTCATAGAGGCGCTTAATCCTAAAAAAGGTCCTTAACAGTACTGTGGTGACTGGCACTGAATGCGTGGCCTGTCTGCCCATCTGGTCCGACAAATAGGGCTGTTTGTAGCACAACGGCTTTGGGCCCTGAGAGGCGGAGGGCAGTCATTCAGACTTTTTTCTGTTCATCTTTCTCCCTTCCTGTTGTGTTTGTCCTCCACTCTTGTTTGCCTCCAAAACAAGAGGCTGTCAGCCTATAGGCTTCGCTGCCCTCTGGTACTCGCCCGCTTCAGGTTCCTGCTCCCCGTCCTAGGTCTGCCCACCTCTCATCCTCTCTCGCATTGTCTACTTCAGTGTCTGTCCTAGCCCCAACCCCCTAGCCAACCCCCCTCCACCCACCCCCGTACTACTCCCATTCAGGCTTTCCCCTTTAGGCCCCTTGTCCTCCCTTGCTGCGGTCCTCGTCCACCTTCTGTGTCCCTGCCACAGCCTCTGTGTCCCTGGCTCTCCCCGTCCATCAAGCTCCTCTTCATCCCAAAACTAAATCTCCCAACTTAATCCTTTTCAACTATTTCCGGTGTTTTATTCCTCCTTTTAATCCCTATACCAGCCCAGCCCCGTGGACTGGTTGGCCACATGGACCCCGCCGTCCCCTCCCACATGGCCTGCCACCCCCAAATTTCTCCTAAATATATACACATCTGTATGTCATGTTTATAGTCTAATACTTATATATATATATATTAGGTTAATATAATCTAATATAAATCTTCTCACCAATATATACACATATGTAAAAAAAACAAAATACTACACTTTCCCTTTAAATTATGCTGGTGTTATTTATAATGTATTGTTTCGACTCTCGTAGTCGTGGCTAACAACAGTATTTAACTCATTGGTATTTCTTTTCAACACAAAATGTTTCCTTATTATCTACATAATAAATATATATGAAGCATAAATGTTTTTGCGTTTGCATATATAACGTAACATTCCGTAAGTTGTTTGCTTGCATTTAGGGATCAGTGTTTTGATTATCAAGTCGCCTATCCAGGTTGATAGTGTACGTTACGTGACACTGTGATGTTGGTACAGACAGATTGCTTCCCAACCATCTTCTCTTGTATCTCCATACATAGTAGAAGTCTAGTTTGAAAAGTTTCAAGTGTGGGTTGAACAGAGTTATCTTCGTGGTTACAGGGACAAAAAAGAGAACAAGTGCTCGGCAAGGTACCTGTAAACATAGGTAGCGCTTAAAGAAAATCTGAGTCTGAATAATGGCATTGTCCATTAGACAGTCTACAAAGGGGTGCTCCAATAGTTGTAATGACAGATATGACTATGAGAGGGAGCCACGAGACAAGTGGGTGGATGTAGCAATTTATGTCAAACTCAGAAGTGATCCCAATAACTTTGTAAGAAAAGTGCATGTCCTATTGGCATGATGGTTTTTGAATAACGTTTCTATAAAATATTCATGAGCATCCAATTATGCCCATTTTTCATTTCCTTTCTCAAAAGTGACATACAGTGCTAGATAATGTCCAAAGTGAAGACCCATAATGTTCTGGAATTGGATCTTTAATGAAAATGGTCGGAATAATGTAGATCAATTCCTGTTTCATATGGTCACCCCCTTTGCCTCTCGTTACCTGTAAGCTACAGGTATTGCCTTAACAAAATTTATCAGACATAATCATGGTCGATGACTTTTGGTGGGTTACCATGGTTTATTTAGACCCTTATTTCGTGTATCTGCATGATTTAGGTTTAAAAGCATATTGTTTTGAGGCCTAAAATAATTTAAGACCTCCCTAAGATCCACAGATTGGGAATTCTTGGTGGTGATTCCTTGAATATCTGCTTACCAGACATAATTTCTCTGCATATATGCGGGGGGTTCATAGCTCCAATTTGTGTGCCGCCATCGTTGGCCAAATTTTTACCCATCGCTATGTCGGATCTGTACAGGGATGGTGGGAAGCCAGCACCCCTCTTGGGGATATGAACCCTTCGAACGATCATTCAACTTTTTTACCTTTTACCGCTAATTGATGATTTGATTTTTGGTGTGCAGGAGAATGACAGGCATCTGTCTGGACTTTATCACTATTGTAAACAACATAAATCGGTTTAACAGTTATACATGTCACTTATGATAGGCACACAAATCCCCTTATTAGGCATACTCCTTTGGGTACGCTTCCAGGATTCTGACTGCAGGTGTATGCGAAACCGATTCTAAGACCACTTTGTTGCCTACAGTTTCTGCGACATCCTCTTTCACTACTAAGGTAATACCCATTATCAGTTTCATAAGGATAAGACGAATGTTCCCACTTGGTGACAAATTCCAGATCAAGCTATCATTTATGGGATCACCTTATAGACCGGGAGTATGATCCTGCTTGTGTATAAAAGCAGCCTAAGGTAGGGCTGGTATATACAACTAACGCACTGTAACACAATTTTTGGACAAATAAGAAACGGAGAAATCTCCATCAGACTATGTCTAATTTATCATCCACATACTCCAATAAAAAGGGGCCCTCCCCCCCAAAGATATTTGATATCATTTAAACAATATGAATCAATCTATATGTGATCCAAGTCTCCAACCTGTGTTCACCCAAGTATCACATATAGAAAAGCTATGACCATTGGCCAACATGGTGTCCTCTAGCATGCTGCCCCAATACCACTGATAAGCACCTTAAACTGACTAAATAGTACGGGATATTTACACGATGTGGGAAAATCCTTTTTGTAAACCTTGAGTACCACAAAATTATCACACACTTTACGCTCAAAACAGGCAACTTGGGGATATACCACCAATGGGTTTCCACTATTTCTGCTATTGATATACGTTCAATTCCTTTCTAAACAAGGCCCTTTTGTGTTTTCCTGGATCCTAGAAAGTCTGCCTACCTAGCTATACCGCAGCAACCTTTAATCATATGCAACCACTCCCTTCATTTGGTCATTGTGATATTTATTTATCTGGACCCGTATTTTAATACTTTCACTGTCACCAACTAACTTGATTGCGTCTATTCCTCTAACTTTCTAATCAGCCCGCATTCTATCTACATTTATATACTGTTTTTTGATACAATACGCTAACAACTTATTGGGCACCCCATTATCTATTCTATCTCAAGTAGTAGCAATCAATGTCATACTTAGGAATCACTGGCCCCCCCAGCAACATGAATGGGGACCCTATCTTGCTTCATTCCCCAGTGTTTTCTGGGAGAAGCCTATATCTTTATAGGAAACATAAAGAAGATAGATCCCCTTGGCCAGGGGCCCTCCAGATGTTTGAGAAGCTTCCAACTCTCGGCAGCCTTCTCCCCTTCGGCTTTCTTCGTCAAATGAATTCTGGGAGTATAGTTTTCAAACATCTGGAGGCCGCAGGTTGGACATCCCTGCCTTGCTCCCCCCCTAATCGCTTGTTACCCCCTGGTAGTTATATGCCTGGAGTCTCTATTAATTGTTCTATTCAGGTTTATATTTATTATCTACACTGTACTACCCTGATTGCAGACATCCATCCTGCCAATGGGTGGGGAGAGGGGGCAGGACAAGGCAGGAATCAATCGTGGAAATATCATCAAGGGGCTGGGTTGGGGGTATGGTGGAGCATTCTTGGCATGGCATAGTGCATTTCCTGGGGAAGCGGTAAGCGCTATTATAAGGAGTTTGGAATGTTCTCCTTGGGAGTGTGGCAGACCACCACAAAATTTGGTTAGACTCCCGTCCCGCGACTGCATGAGGGTTGGGACACCTGTGAATTGACATCGATACACAGTTCAGGTTTGTTTGTGTGAATGGTGGATCCACTGCACAGTGGGCTTTTTTTAGTAAGTTTAATTATGAAGAGTGTGGTGTTTTATCACAGGGAGGTCCTCAACGTAATAGTTCACTTTTTATTTGTCTTTTTTGTGCGCGATTGTGGGATTTAGACCCCAAAGTAGCTGGGACCCCCTTTAAATCAGGACAGTCCAGCAATCGCCTCCTTTCCTGAAATAACCAATGTTTCAAAGTTTTAACAACCTATTTTGTAATTTTTTTGCGAAAATCTTCACTTATCTAAAGTTTAATGTGGCTTGTTCTGATGCTAGTTTCATTTCTGGAAACGTACAGCAGTGCGAATCCTAACTTTGCAGATTAAATTGGTCAGCAACTTTTTAACAAAGTTTTTGTGCATACATCTCTAAATGAACCTTTAACGAAGCTAAATGAACTGTTTAGTTTTGCCCCCCAGTTTACCTTTAAGAAGAAATTATACTTACCATTCCCCCCCCCCACCCCCCCGCCCTCTTCTTCCTTCCTTCGTAGTATCCGGGGTGAGACCTAAAATACTACACGGACAGTGATTCATACATTTCTTATCATTAAAAATGGTATAAAATACACAGGGGTGCTCATTTTGCTCCAACCATCAGATTTTATTTACAATTGAAAGCTAACAGCTGAATTGGTTTGGGGCAAAAGGAGCACCCTGAGTACTTTGCTTAACCAGCTGAATACTTACACAAGTTTTTCCTCCTGTGTTCAATCCTTTCCACTGTTCCGAGTAAGCCATGATAGACCACGTTTCTGAAGCAAGAATGTCTTCCCATTGGGGTACTATGCAGTAGTGTCATCATAGAATAGATAAGTATAATTGTCGGGGGCTTTATGAGTTCTGTATACTACAAGTTATGATAATAGTCAATATGGTGGTATTATTGTTAAATGGTACAGTTTAATATGTTTCTTTTCCTGTTGTCACAAAATCTTACTGGCCAACCCAGACTTTGATACCTATTCATTAATGAACGAAAGTGAATCTGTTGTACATTGACCAATACTAAGTAAAAGATTTAAAACTGTTTATATTTTATAAATATTTTGCCTGGTTTTAGTATCTGGCTGGGGTTAGCACACACCATTATCCATTAATATCTCTGACTAAACATAAGAAGAGGCAAACGTAAATTTTCGCATCATATAATATCCAGCTATTTAATAGTCCAATACCTTAAAGGGCAAGTTCCAGCCCGAAAATGAAAACTTACATACAGGTAAATCACCCCTAAAACCTAAACTGTAATAAGATTAAACATCCCCTCGTGTGCCCCCATCCCCACCGCTCTATTTTAATTTTAGAATGTGCCCAAACTTTAACTTACCTTCCCTTCCTCCTCCGCCGCTCTGCCGTCCTCTGCTTGCGAGAAATGCAACAGAGGGGCGGGACCGGCAGTGCGTCGGTGATTGGCTGAGCCAATCCTTTGGCACAAAGGGTGGACCCCTTTTGGATCACAAGGGGGACCCTTTAGGGCCGCGGGGTCTTTTTGGCACACCGGCAGAGACTACCTTTGGTCACAAAGGGGGACCCTTTTGGCACACAAGCGGGACCCTAGGGCGCACACGGGTCTTTTTGGCACACGGCAGAGACTCCTTTGGCACAAAGGGGGATCCTTTTGGCACACAAGGGGGACCCTTAGGCGTCGGGGGTCTTTTGTGGCACAACGAGCGAGACTCCTTGGCACAAAGGGGGGGGATCCTATTGGGCACACCATGGGGGACCCTTAGGGCCGCGCGGGGTTCTTTTTTGGGCACACACGACAGACGCCTTTGGCACAAAGGGGGACCCTTTTGGCACACAAGGTGGACCCCTTAGGACACAGGTGTGCTTTTTTGGCACACGGTGGAGACTCCTTTGGTCACAAAGGGGGGATCCTTTTGGCACACAACGGGGGACCCTTAGGGTTGCGCGGGTTCTTTTTTGGGCACACGCAGAGCTCCTTTGGCACAAAGGGGGGACCTTTTTGGCACACAAGGGGGACCCTTAGTGGAGCCACGGTTCTTTTTTTGGCACAAAACACGGTGGAGACTCCTTGGCCATAAGGGGGACCCTTTTGGCCCACAAGGGGGGACCCTTTAGGGTGCGCGGGAATCTTTATTGGCATCACGTGGAGACTCCTTGTGCACAAAGGGGGTGATCCTTTTGCACACAAGGGGGTGACCCTTGGTGCGCACGGGGGTCGTTTTGGCACAAACGGGAGACTCCTTTGAGCACAAAGGGTGGGACCCTTTTGGCAAGACAGGGGGGACCCTTAGGGCGCAGCGGGGTCTTTTTTTGGAACACGGTTGGCGACTCTTTTGGGGAAACACAAAGGGGGGACCCTATCGCACACAGGGGGGAGACCACTTAGGGCGCACCGGGATTCTTTTTTTGGCACCACGGAGGAGACTCTTTGGCACAAAGAGGGAACCTTTTGGGCACACACGAGTGGGGACCTTAGGGCGCCGGGGTCTTTTTTGGCCACATGTTGAACTCAATTTGGCACAAAGGGGGACCCTTTAGGGCCACAGGGTCTTTTTTGGCAGCACGGTGGAGACTGCGTTTGGCACAAAGGGGGACCCTTTATGGCACACAGGGGGGACCCCTTAGTGCGGCACGTGGTCTATTTTGGCACCACAGTGGAGACATCCTTTGGCCAAAGGGGGGACCTTTTGGCACAAGGGGGGACCCTAGGGCGCAGGGGATCCTTTTTTGGAAACAACGGTGGCGACTCTTTTGCACAAAGGGGGGTACCCTATTGGCACACAGGGGTGACCCTTAGGCGCGACGGATCTTTTTTGGCACAGACGAGGAGACTCTTTTTGGCACAAATGAGGAACCTTTTGGCACACAAGGGGGGACCCTAGGGCGCACGTGGTCTTTTTTGCACATGGTGGAGACAATCATTTGGCAGCAAAGGGGGACCCTTAGGGCGCACAGGGTCCTTTTTTTTGGCACACGGTGGAGACTGCTTCTTTGGCCAAAGGGGGACCCTTTTGGCACACAAGGGGGGACCCTATAGGGCGCAACGGCGTATTTTGGCACCGAGTGAGACTCCCTTGGCACAAAGGGGGACCCTTTTGGCACCAGTGGGGGACCCTTAGGGTGCGCCGGGGATCTTTTTGGAACACGTGGCGACTCTTTGGCACAAAGGGGGGACCCGTTTCTGCACACAACGTGGGACCCTTTGGGCCACTGGTATCTTTTTTGCACACGAGGAGACTCTTTTTTGGCACAAGGGGGACCCTTTTTGCACACAAGGGGGGACCCTTGGACACCCGGGACCTTTTTTGGCACACAGTGGCAGCTCTTTTGCACAAAGTGGGGGAACCCTTTTGGCACACCGGGGACCCTAGGGCACACGGAATATTTTTTTGGCACACGGCGGAGACTTATTTGGCACAAAGGGTGGACTCTTTTGCCACATGGGGGAGCCCCTTAGACAGCGGGGTCCTTTTTGCACATGTGGAAATTCCTTGAGAACAAAGGGGGACCCTTTTTGCACACAATGGGGGACCCTTCGGGCACCCAGTGGCCTTTTTGGCACATGTGGCGACTCTTGCCAAAGGGGTGACCCTTTTGCACACAGAGTGGGGGACCCTTAAGGACCCTGGGAACATTTTGTTGGCACAACGGTGGCGACCATTTGGCACAAAGGGGGGACCCTTTTGGCACACAGAGGGGGACCCTTAGGGCCACCACGGGACCATTTTTGGCACACGGTGGCGACATCTTTTGGCACGCAAGTGGGGACCCTTAGGGCGCATGGGGTCTTTTTTTGGAACAGGGTGGCAAACTCGTTTGGCACACAAGGGGGGACCCTTTTGGCACACAGGGGGGACCCTTAGGGCGCACAGGGGCTCTTTTTTTTGGCACACGACGGTGGGACTACTTGGCAAAAAAAAGGGGGACCCGTTGGCCCACCAGGGGAGCCCTTAGGGCGCACGGGGTCTTATTTTGGCACATGGGGAGACTCTTTGGCACAAAGGGGGGACCCTTTTGGCACACAAGTGGGTGACCCTAGGGCACCGGATATTTTTTGGCACCAGCGGATGAGACTTATTTGGCCAAAGGGGGGACCCTTTTGGCACACCCGGGTGTGTGGAGACCCAGGTGCACGCGGGTCTTTTTTGGGCACACCCGGTGTGAGACTCTTTTGGCACAAAGGGGTGGACCCTTTTGGCCGCACGTGTCTTGTTTTGGCACATGGTGGAGACTCTATTTTGGCACAAAGGGGGGACCCTTTTGGCACACAAGGGGGAGCCTTAGGCACACGCAAATATTTTTTGGCACACGGAGGAACTTATGTATGTGGCAGCAAAGAGGGGGGACCCTTTTGGCACAACCCGGGTGGTGTGGGACCCGGGTGCACGCGTTCTCTTTTTTTGTTGCACAAACGCGTGGAGACTCCATTTAGAACAAACGGGGGACCCTTTTGGCACACAAGGTGTAACCCTTAGGACATACCCGGAACCTTTTTTGGCACACGGGGCGACTCTTTTGGCACCAAGGGGGACCCTTTTGGCAACAAAAGGGGGGACCTTTAGGGCACCCGGACCTTTTTGGCACAACCCGTGTGATCCTCTTTTGGGCACAAAGGGGGGCCATTTGGCACCAAGGGGGGACCCTTAGCGCCATGGTCTTTTTGGCACATGGTGTGAGACTCCTTTGGCACAAAGGGGGGACCCTTGGCGACAGGGTGCTTTTTTGGCACAACACCTTGGAGACTGTGCTTTGGCACAAAGGGGGGACCCTTTTGGCATGCAAGGGGGGACCTTAGGGCGCAAGGGGTCTTTTTTGGCCATGGTGGAGACTACTTTGTCACAAAGGGGGGCCCTTTGGGCACACAAGGGGACCCTAGGGCGCACGGGTCCTTTTTTTGGAACACGTGGCGATCTTTTGGCACAAAGGTGGGCCCTTTTGGCACACAAGGGGGACCCTAGGACACCGGACCTTTTTTGGCACACGGTGGCGACTCTTTGGCCCACAATGGGGGACCCTAAGGGCACACCGGACCTTTTTGGCACAATGGTGGACTCTTTTGGCCACAAGGGGGACCCCTTTTGGCACACTCTGGAGGACCCTAGGGCACCCGGGACCTTTTTGGCACACTGGTGGCCGACTCTTTTGGCACACAAGGGGACCCTTAGTGGCGCGCGAAGCGTCTTCTTTTTTGGCACATGGTGAGACTCCTTTGCACAAAGGGGGGACCCTTTTGGCCCAAAGGGTGGGACCCTTAGGCGCACGGGGTCTTTTTTTGGGGGGGGGAACACGTGGCGACTCCTTTGTGGCACAAGGGGGGATCCCTTAGCCCACAAGGGGGGACCCTTAGGCCGCGAACGCGGTATCTGTTTTGGCACCGGAGAGAATCTTTGGCACAAAGGGGGGACCTTTTTGGCACACAAGGGGGGACCCGCTTTTTGCACACAAGGGGGACCCTTAGGCGCACGGTTGTCTTTTTTGCACCATGGTGGAGACTCCTTTGGCAAAAGGTGGACCCTTAGGGCGCACAAGGTCCTTTTTTTGGCACACGGTGTGAGACTGCTTTGGCCAAAGGGGGGACGCCTTTTGGCCCCATCAAGGGGGACCCTTAGGGCACACGGTGTCTTTGTTTGTGAACACGGCGGTGACTCTTTTGGCACAAAGGGGACCCTTTTTGCACACAAGGGGGACCCTTAGGACCCGGGACTTTTTTGGCACACGGTGGGACTCTTTTGGCACAAAGGGGGCACCCTTTTGCCGACAAGGTGGGACCCTTAGGACACCCGGGACCCTTTTTTGGCATACACGGTGGCGACTCTTTTGTGCACAAAGGGGGACCCTTTTGCACACCAGGGGGGACCCTTAGGCACACGGGATATTTTTTGGCACACGTAGGAGACTTAGTTTGGCACAAAGGGGGTACCCTTTTGGCACCACAAGGGGGCCCAGAGTTCACAACGCGGGTCTTTTTTGGGCACTCGGTAGACTCCTTTAGAACAAAGGGGGGACCCTTTTTGCACACAGGGTGGTACCCTTCGGGCACCCGGGTACCTTTTTCGCACATCGGTGGCGCTCTTTTGGAACCAGGGGGAAAAGACCCTTTTGGCACCCAAGGGGTAACCCTTAGGACACCCGGACCTTTTTGCACCTGGGCGACTCTTTTGCACCAAGGGGGACCCTAAGGCACCCTGACCTTTTTGGCCCACCCGGTGGTGACCTTTTGGGCACAAAGGGGACCCTTTTGGGCACACAGGGGTAACACTTAGAGGACCCCCCGGACCTTTTTTGGCAACACGTTTGGCGACTCTTTTGCACAAAAGGGGACCCTTAGTGCGCCCCGGGAACCTTTTTGGTCACACGTTTGGTGTACTCTTTTGGCACACGGGGGGACCCTTTGGCACACAAGGGGGGACCCTTAGGGCGCACAGAGTCCCTTTTTTTGCACATAGTGGAGACTCGTTGGGTGGCACAACAGGGGGGACCCTTAGGGCTTGCACACGGTCTTTTTTGGCACACGGTGGGTACCCGTTGGCAACAAAGGGGGACCCTTTTTGGCACACCAGGGGGGACCCCTAAGGGCGCAACGGGTCTTTTTTGGAACCCGGTGGTGACTCTTTTGGCACAACGGGGGGACCCTTTTGGGCACCAAGGGGTGACCCTTATGGACACCCGGGACCTTTTTTGTCACACCGCGCAACGGGGCTACTCTTTTTGGCAGCCTAAGGGGACCCTTTTGGCACACAGGGGGGACCCTCGGGACCTGGACCTTTTTTTGGCACACGGTGGCGACTCTTTTGGGGGGGGCACAAGGGGGGACCCTTTTGGCCACCTAGGGGAACCATTAGGGCACCCTGGGAACCTTTTTTGTCACACTGTGGCGACTCTTTTTGGCACAAAGGGGGACCCTTAGGCACCCGTGACCTTTTTGGCACACGTTGGCGACCCTTTTGGCACAAAGGGGGACCCTTTTGGCACACAAGGGGGGACCCTTAGGGCACACGGGATATTTTTTTGGCACAAATCGGAGGAGACTATTTGGCATCAAAGGGGGGACCCTTTTGGCACAACAGGGGGACCCAGGGTGCACGCGGGGTCTTTTTTTGGCACAACGGTTGGAGAACTCCGTTAGAACAAAGGGGGACCCTTTTGCACACAAGGGGGACCCTCGGGCAACCCGGACCGTTTTTTGGGCACACGTGGCGACTCTTGTGGCACAATGGGGGACCCTTTGGTGGCATCCCCCCGGGACCTTTTTTTTTTGGCTCACGGTGGCCGACTCTTTTGCACAAAGTGGGGACCCTTTTGGCACCAAAGGGGGACCCTTAGGGCACCACCCCGGGACCTTTTTTTTGGCACCGGTGATGACTCTTTGTGGCACAAGGGGGACTTTGGCACACAAGGGGGGACCCTTAGGGCGCACGGGGTCTTTTTTGCACATGGTGGAGACTACTTTGGCCACAAAGGGGGGACCCTTTTTGGCCCACAGGGGGGGCCCTTAGGGCGCACGGGTCCTTTTTTGGCACATGGTGGAGACTACTTTGGCACAAAAGGGGTGACCCCTTTTGCCACAGGGGGCCCCTTAGGAGCACGGGGGTTCTTTTTTGGCACACGGTGGAGACTCTTTTGGCACACAAGGGGGGACCCTAGGGCGCACAGGGTCCTTTTTTGGCACATGTGGGACTTCCATTGGCCCAAAGGGTGGGACCCTTCGGGCGCACAGGGTCTTTTTTTTGTCAGCACGGTGGAGACTGCCTTGGGCAACAAAGGGGGGACCCTTTTGCAAACAATTGGGGGACCCTTAGGGCGCACACGGGGGCTTTTTTTGGCACAGCACATGGTGGCGACTCCTTTGGGCAGCAAGGTGTACCCTTAGGGCGCACCGGGTCTTTTTTTGGCACCCGGTGGAGAACGCTTTGCACAGAAGGGGGACCTTTTTGGCATACAAGGGGGACCCTTAGGGGGCGCAAGGGTCTTTTTTAGCACACCGGTGGAGACTCCTTTTTGGCACAAAGGGGGGACCTTTTGGCACAACAAGGGGGACCGCTTAATGGCGCACGTGTCTTTTTGGCAACATGGTGGGATACTCCTTTGGCACAAAGGGGGTACCCTTAGGGGCACAGGGTCTTTTTTGGAACACGTGGTGACCCTTTATGGCACAAGGGACCTTTTGGCACCAAGGGGGGACCCGTATGACACCCGGACCTTTTTGCACACCTGTGGCTACTCTTTTGGCAACACAAAGGGGGGTACCTTTTTTGCACCACATGGGGACCCTCAGGGCAAACCCCGGACTTTTTTGGCACACGTGTTGCGAACTCTTTTGGCACAAAGGGGGCCCCTTTTGGCACACTAAGGGGGACCATTAGGCACCCTGGAAACCTTTTTTGTCACACTGTGGGCCTCTTTTGGCACAAAGGGGACCCTTAGACACACGGGACTTTTTTTGGCACACGGTGGCGATCTCTTTCTCTTTTCGCACAAAGGGTGGACCCCTTTTGGCATCCCAAGGGGGGACCCTTAGGGCACACGGATATTTTTTTGGCACCCACGAGCGACCTAGTTGGCACAAGGGGGGACCCTTTTGGGCACAAAGGGGGGACCCAGGGTGCCCAGCAGAGTCTTTTTTTGCCCACACCGGGAAGACTCCTTTAGAAGAACAAAGGGGGGAGACCCTTTTGCACACATGGAGGACCCTTCGGTCACCCGGACCTTTTCTTGGCACACAGTGTGCGACTCTTTTTGGCAGAAAAAAACAAAGGGTACCCCTTTGGGCACCGTGACCTTTTTTTGGCACCGGTGGCGACTCTTTTGGCAACAAAGGGGGGACCCCTTTTGGCACAAAAGGAGGGACCCTTAGGGCAGACCGGGACCTTTTTTTGGCACACCGGTGATGACTCTTTATGGCACAAAGGGGGGATTTCCTTTTGGCAACCAGGGGGACCCTTAGGGCGCACGGGGTCTTTTTGGGCAAATGTTGGATACTACTTTGCACCAAGGGGGGACCTCTTTTGCCACAAGGGGGACCCTCAGGCTCACGGGGTCTTTTTTGGCACACACGGTGGAGACTCTTTTGAGGCACAAAGGGGCCCTTAGGGCAACAGCCAGGGGTCTTTTTTTTTGGGCACATGGTTGGAGACTCCTTTGGCACAGGGGACCCTTAGGGGCGCACGGTCTTTTTTGGGCACACGGTGGAGACTGCGTGGCACAACGGGGGGACCCTTTGTGGCAACACAAGGGGGGCCCCCCCTTAGGTCGCAAGGGGTCTTTTTGCGCACGGTGGGACTCCTTGTACAAAGGGAACCCTTTTTGGCACACGGGGGGGACCCTAGGGCGCACGGGGTCTTTTTTTTGGAACACAAAGTGGCGAACTTACTCTTTTTGGCAACCAAGAGGGGACCCTTTTTTGGCCCACCAAGGGGGGACCATTAGGGCGCAGGGTCTTTTTTGGCACATGTGGGAGCCTCCTTTTGGCACAAGGGGGACCCTTAGGCGCACAAGTCTTTTTTTGGCACATGGTGGAGACGCCTTTGGCACAAAGGGGGTGACCTGAGGCGCACAGGTTCCTTTTTTGGCACTGGTGGAGACTGCTTTGGGCACAAAAGGGGACCCTTTTTGCACACAAGGGGGACCGTAGAGGGCGCAGGGGTCTTTTTTTTGGCACACCGTGGAGACTTCTTTGCACAAAGGGGGGGACCCTTTGGCACAAACAAGGGAACCTTATGGCGACACACGGGGTCCCTTTTTTGGACCATGGCCGACTCTTTTTTGCACAAAGGGGGGGACCATTTGGCACACAAGGGGGACCCTTAGGCGCAACGGGTCTATTTTGGCACATGTTGGAGACTCCTTTGGCCAAAGGGACCTTAGGGCGCACGGGTTCTTTTTTGGCAACGTGTGACTGCTGTGGCACAAGGGGGGACCCTTTTTTGGCATCAGGGTGGACCCTTATGGCGCCAGGGTCTTTTTTTGGCACACCACCCGGTGGAGACTCCTTTGGCACAAGGGGACCCTTTTGGCACACAAGGAGGGACCCTTAGGGCGCACGGGTCTTTTTTTTTAACCAGTGGCGACCTTTTTGCACAAAGGGGGACCCTTTTGGCACACAAGGGGGGACCCTTAGGCGCACGGGTCCTTTTTTTTGGCACACGTTGTAACTACTTTGGCACAAAGGGGGGACCTTCGGGCTGCACGGGGTCCCAGTTTTTTGCAACCACGGTGGCGACTCTTTTGGCACAGAGGGGGGACACCTTAGGAGAACACAGGTCTTTTTTGGCACATGTGGAACTCCTTTTGGCAACAAGGGGGGACCCTTAGGGCGCAAGGGTCTTTTTTTGGCACACGGTGGAGACTAGCTTTTGCACAAAGGGGGGACCTTTTGCACACAGGGGGGACCCTTAGGAGCGCATGTGGTCTTTTTTTGCGCACAGGTGCGAGACATCCTTGGCACAAAAAGGGGGACCCCTTTTGGCACCAAGGGGGTGACCCTTAGTGCGCACGGGGTTTTTTTGGAACACCAGTGGCGACTCTTTTTGGCCAAAGAGGGGACCCTTTATGGCCCCAAGGGGGGACCCTTAGGGCGCACGGGGTCTTTTTGGCACATGGTGGGAGACTCCTTTGGGGCACAAGGGGGGCCCCTTAAGGGCTCACAGAGCCTTTTTGGCACATGTGAGACTCCTTTTGGCACAAAGGGGTACCCTGGGCGCACAGGGTCTTTGTTGGCACATGGTGGAGTAACTGCTTTGGCACCAGGGGGACCCCTTTTGGCACACAAGCATAGGGGGACCCTTAGGGCGCAGGGGTCTTCTTTTGGCTACCGTGGAGACCCTTTGCACAATGTTGGGACCCTTTTTGGCACACCAGGGGGGACCTTAGGGCACACGGTGTCTTTTTTTGGAACACAGTGGCGACTCTTTTTGGCACAAAGTGGGGACCCTTTTTTGGCACAACAAGGGGACCCTTAGGCGCACCGGGTCTATTTGCACACCATTTGTGGAGACTCCTTTGGCACAAAGGGGGGACCCTTAGGGCGCACCGGGTCTTTTTTTGGCCACCGGACGGTGTAGCCGGCTTGCCAAAGGGGGGGACCCTTTTGGCCACACTCAAGGGGGACCTTAGGCCAAGGGGTCTTTTTTTTGGTCACACGGTGGAGACTCTTCCTTTGGCACAAAATTGGGACCCTTTTTGCACACACGAGGGACCCTTGGAGCGCACGTGGTCTTTTTTTGAACACAGTGCGACTCTTTGGCACAAAGGGGGACCCTTTGGCACACAATGGGGGACCCTTAGGTCGCACGGGTCTTCTTTTTGGCACAAACGGTGGAGACTACTTTGGCACAAAGGGGACCCTAGGGCCACGGTTCATTTTTGGCACACGTGGAGACCCTTTTGGCACAAAGGGGGATCCCTTTTTTGGCACACAAGGGGGCCCTTAGGTCGCACGGGGCTTTTTTGGCACATGGTTGAGACTAACTTTGGGCACAAAGGGGTGACCCTTTGGCCCACAAGCGGGGAACCTAGGGCGTCAAGGGGTCTTGTTTGGATCACAGTGGTAGACTCGTTTTGGCACCAGGGAAACCCTTTTGGCACACAAGTGGTACCCTTAGGGCGGCATGGAGTCTTTTTGGTACAGGAGAGACTCTTTTGGCACAAGGGGGGGACCCTTTTGGCACACAAGGGGGCCCTTAGGCACACGGTTCTTTTTTTGGTCACATGAGTTGAGACCCTTTGTCACAGGGGGACCCTTATGGCGCAATGTCTTTTTTTGGCACACTTGGAGATGCTGTGCAGCAAAGGGGGGACCCTTTTGGCACACAAGGGGGGACACTTAGGGCGCTGGGGTCTTTTTTGGCACTACAGTCGGGAGACTCCTTTGGCACAAAGGGGGGCCCTTTTGTTGGGCACAAAGGGGGGGACCTTAGGCGTCACGGGGTCTTTTTTGGACACAGTGGCGACATCTTTTGGCACAAAAGGGGGGACCCTTTTTGCACACAGGGGGGAGGACCCTAGGGCACAACAGGATTTTTTTTGGCACACCACGGTGAGACTGCTTTGCACAAAGGGGGGACCCTTTTGGCACACAAGGGGGGACGCCCTTAGGGCGCAAGGGGTCTTTTTTTTGGCACCTGTGGAGACCTCGTTGGCACAAGGGGGACCCTTTTTGCCCACAAGTGTGGGACCTTAGGGCGCACGGGTCTTTTTGAACACGGTGGCGACTCTTTTGGCCAAGGGGGGAACCTTTAGGCACACCCGGGGGGACCCTTAGGGCCACGGGGATCTTTTTGGCACACGGATTAGACTCTTTTTGGCACAAGGGGGACCCTTTTGGCACACAATGGGGGGACCCTTTTTGCACACAAGTGGGCCCTTTAGGGCGCACGGTGTCGTTTTTGGCACATGTGGAGACTCTTTGCCCAAAGGGGGCCCTTAGGTCGCACAGGTCCTTTTTTGGCACACCGTGGAGACTGCTTTGGCACAAAGGGGGGGACCCTTTTGGCACACAAGGGGGGACCCTTGGCCACGGGGTCTTTTTTGGAACACGGATGGTTACTCCTTGGCATCAAAGGGGACCCTTTTGCACACAGGGGGGACCCTTAGGACCCTGACCTTTTTGGCACAAACGGTGCGACTCTTTTTGGCACAAAGAAGGGGGGACCCCTTTTGCCTACAAGGGGGGAACCCTTAGACCCCCTGGACCTTTTTTGGCAACGTGGCACTCTTTTGGCATCAAGGGGGGACACTTTTGGCACCCACAATGGGGGGACCCTTAGCACACGGATATTTTTTGGCATGAGGAGACTTATTTGGCACAGGGGACCCTTTTGTTGTTTTTGGCACAACCAAGGGGACCCAGAGTGCACCGGGGTCTTTTTTTGTCACTCGCCGTTGGGAGACTCCTTTAGAACCAATGGGGGACCCTTTTTGCACAACAATGGGACCCTTTGGGCACGCCGGACCTTTTTTGCACACGTGCGACTCTTTTGGCACAAGGGGGGACCCTTTTTGGCACACAAGGGTAGTACTTAGGACACACCCCGGGAACCTTTTTGGCACACGGTGTCGACTCTTTTGGCACAACAGGGGGGACCTAGGGCACCCGGTACCTTTTTGGGGCACACGTGTACTCTTTGGCACAAAGGGGGACCCTTGTTTCACATGCAAGGGGTACCGTTATGGCGCCAGAGTCTTTTTTGGCACATAGTGGAGACGCCTTTGGCACAAAAGGGGGGCCCTTAGGCAGCACAGGGTCTTTTTTGGCACCCGGTGGAGAACTGTTCGTTGGGCACAAAGGGGGTACCTGTTTTGGCACACCCAGGGGGGACCTTAGGGCGCACGGGGTCTTTTTTGAACACGGTGGGCCTCTTTTGGCACAAAGGGTACCCTTTTGGCAAAACACACAAGGGGGGACCCTTAGAACCCCGGGACCTTTTGTGGCACACGGTGGCGCTCTTTTGGCACACCAAGGGGGGACCCTTTGGCACACAAGGGGGGACCCTTAAAGGGCACGCCTGAACCTTTTTTGGCACACGGTGGCCGACTCTTTTTGGCACAAGAGGGGGAACCCTTTTGGCACCTAGGGGGACCATTAGGGCCCCGGACTTTTTGTCACACAGTGGCGACTCTTTTTGGCACATGGGGGACCCTTATGACACCCGGGACCTTTTTTGGCACACGGTGCGGACTCCTTTTGGCACAAGGGGGGACCCTTTTGGCACACAGGGGACCCTTAGGGCCCACGGGATATTTTTTGGCACACGGAGGAGACCTTATTTGGCACAAAGGGGGACCCTTTGGCACACAGGGGGGGACCCCGGGTGCCGCGGGTCGTTTTTGGGCCACGGTGGAACTCTCTTTAAGTAACAAAGGGGGGACCCCTTATTTGCCCACAAGGGGGACCCTTCGGGCACCCGGGACCTTTTTTGGCACACGTGGCGATCTTTTGGCACAAAGGGGGAACCTTTTGGCCACCCCCCGGGACCTTTTTGCACGTGGCGACTCTTTTGGCACAAAGGGGGGACCTTTTGGAACAAAGGGGGACCCTTAGGCACCCGGGACCTTTTTTTGGCACAACTCAACACCCACACGGTGATGATTCTATTTGGCACAAATGGGGGATCCTTTTGGCACACAACGGGGACCCTTAGGGCGCAACGGGGTCTTTTTTGGCACTGGTGGAGACTACTTTGCACAAAGGGGGGAGCACGGGTCTTTTTTGCACACGTGGAGACTCTTTTGGTACAAGGGGGGACCCTTAGGGCGCACAGGGTCCTTTTTTGGCACCTGTGGAGACTCCATTTGGCACACAGGGGGCACCTATAGGGCGACCAAGGGTCTTTTTTGGCCCCGGTGGAGACCCTGGGGGCTTTGGCACAAAGGGACCCTTTTGGGCAAACAATGGGGGACCTTAGGGCGCACGGGTTCTTTTTGGCCACATGGTGAGACTCCTTTGTCATAAAACAAATGGTGGACCCTTAGGGCGCAACAGGGTCTTTTTTGGCACCGGGGAGAACTGCTTTGGCACAAAGGGGACCCCTTTTGGCACACAGGGGGACCCTTCAGGGCGCACGTGTCCTTTTTGGCACCCGGGCGACTCTTTTGGCACAAAGGGGCCTTTTGGCACCGGGACCTTTTTTTGGCACACGGGTGGGCGACTCGTTTTGGCACAAAGGGGGACCCTTTTGCACAAAAGGGGGTACCCCTTAGGGCACCCGGGACCTTTTTTGGCACAGAGAACCGGTGATGACGCTTTTGAGCCACAAGGGGGGATCCTTTTGGCACACAGGGGGGACCCTAGTGCGCAACTGGGTCTTTATTGGCAAATGTGGAGACTACTTTGGCACAAAAGGGGGACCCTTTTGGCCCAAGGGGGGACCCTTAGGGCGCACTGGTCTTTTTTGGCACACGGTGGAGACTCTTTTGTGCACAAAGGGGGACCCTTAGGGCGCACAGGGTCTTTTTTGTCACATGGTGGAGACTCCTTTTGGCACAAGGGGGGACCCTTAGGGCGCACAGGGTCTGTTCTTTGGCACACGGTGGAGACTGCCTAACGTGCTTTGGCACCAAGGGGGGACCCTTTTGGCACACAAGGGGGGACCCTTAGGGTCGCACGGGGTCTTTTTTTTCCGCACGGTGGAGACCTTTGGCACAAAGGTTTGACCCTTTTGCACCCAAGTGGTACCCTTAGGGGCGCACGGTCTTTTTTGGAACATCATTTGCGACGTCTTTTGGCACAAAGATGGGACCCCTTTTGGCCCACAAGGGGGACCCGTAGTGCGGCACCGGGGTCTTTTTTGGCACTGGTGGAGACTCCTTTGGCCAAAAAGGGGGACCCTTAGGGCGCACAAGAGTCTTTTTTGGCACATGTGGAGACTCCTTTGGCACAATGGGGTGAACCCTTAGGGAGGGCGCCAGTCTTTTTTTTGGCACATGGTGGAACTTGCTGTTGGCACCAAGGGGGGACCCTTTTGGCACACATGGGGTACCTTAGGGCGCAGGGGGTCTTTTTTGCACCCGGTGGAGACTCCTTTTTAGCACAAAGGGGGGACCCTTTTTGCACCAGGGGACCCTTAGGCGCCACTGTGTCCTTTTTTGCACATGGTGGAGACATGCCTTGGCACAAAGGGGGGACCCTTTAGGGCACACAGGGTCTTTTTTGAACCACGTGGTGACTCTTTTTGGCACAAGGGGGGACCCTTTTGCACACAAGGGGGCCCCTTAGACACACCCGGGACTTTTTTGGGCACATCTGTGGCGACTCTTTGGCACACAATGGGGGCCCTTTTTGGCACACAAGGGGGGCCCCTAAGGGCACCCGGACCTTTTTTGGCCACCCGGTGGCGACTCTTTTGGCACAAGGGGGGACCCTTTGCACACTAGGGGGACATTTAGGGGCCACCCGGGACCTTTTTGTTCACCGGTTGTCACTCTTTGGCACAAAGGGGACCTTAGGACACCCCGGACCTTTTTTGGCACACTCCGGTGCGACTCTTTTGGCAACAAAAGGGGGACCCTTTTGGCACACACCATAGGGGGACCCCTTAGGCCACACGGGATAATTTTTTGGCACACGGGAGAGCATCTTTGTCCAAATGGGGGACCTTTTGGCACACGAAGGGGGGACCCAGGTGCAGCAACTCATAGTCTTTTTTGCACACACGTTGGAGACTCCTTTAGAACAAAGGGGGGACCTTTGTGCCACAAGGGGGACCCTTCGGGGCCCCCGGACGCTTTTTTGGCACACAGTGGCGACTCTTTTGCACAAAGGGGGACCCTTTTGGTACCCGGGAACCTTTTTTGGCACAACTGGCGACTCTTTTGGCACAAATTGGGACCTTTTGGGCCACAAAGGGGGGAACCTTAGGGCACCGCGGGACCTTTTTTGCACACGGTGATGGACTCTTTGCACATAAGGTGTAATCCTTTTGGCACACAAGGGGGGGGACCTTGGGCGCACGGGGTCTTTATGGGCAATGTGGCAGACTAACTTTGGGGGCACAAAGGGGGGACCTTTTGGCCCACAAGGGGGACCTAAGGTGGCGCACGGGGTCTTTATTTCGGCCACAGACGTGCGACTCGTTTTGCAAAAAATGGGGGACCCTTAGGGCGCACAGGGTCCTTTTTTGGCACACTTGTGAGACTCCTTTGGCACAAAGGGGGGTACCCTGGGGCCACAGGTCTTTTGTTGGGAAATGACAGTTGGAAAATGACAGTTGGAAAATGACAGTTGGGAAATGACAGTTGGGAAATGATAGACTTACACAGATACAGACAGACACACACACATATACACACACAAAGATACAGATAGACACACAGATACAGACACATATGTGCATACAGAAGGGTTTACTAAACGTAAAAAAATTCTTCCCTAACCACAGTTCCATCATTCTCCATTTCCACACTATTTTGTTTGTTTTTTGTTTTTTTTACTGCTGCCTTTCTAGGGGGCGCCACAAGTAAATGTTTCAGTTTGCTTCAAGGTAGGAATGCCCCTGAGTACAGGATATAACGTGGCTGGAAAATCTGAGGATGTTTAAACATTTTTTTTGACACTTACACATGATTTAGTAACATGTACATTGACAGTTGGAAAATGATAGTTGGAAAATGACAGTTGGAAAAATGACAGTTTGGGGGTAAAAATTCCAGGTTGAGGTAAGTGACAGTTTGGAAAATAACAGTTTGGAAAAAATGACGTAGGAAATGACAGTTGGAACAAAATGACAGTTGGGAAATGACGTGGGTTAAAATGGACATTTGGTAAAAATTAAGTTGGAAATGACAGTAGGTAAAATACAGTTGGAAAAATGACCAGTTGAAAATGACGTGAGACATGACAGTGGGAATGACAGTTGGAAATGACAGTTGGGAATTGACAAGTTGGAAAATGACCGTTGGAAAAATGACAGGTTGGAAAATGACAGTTGGGAAAATGCCATTTGGAAAATTAACAGTTTGGAAAAAAAATGTACAGTTGGAAATGACAGTTGGGAATGACAGTGGGAAATGCCATGGGAAATGACAGTTGGGAAAGACAGTTGTGGAAATGACCAGTTGGGAAAAGACATTTGCGTAAAATGACAGTGATAAAAATGATAGACATCACAGATGACAGACACATTATACACACACAAAGAATACGATTACACACAGATACAGACACACATGATGGGCATACAGAAGGGTTTTCTAAATGTAAAAAATTTCTTACCTAACCACATTCCATCATCTCAGCATCATTTTTTTTTTTACTTGGCTGCCTTTTCTAGAGGGGGCCACAAGTAAATGTTCAGTTTACCTTTCAAGGTAGGAATTCCCCTTACCTCAGAGTACAGACAAACGTGGTGGAAAATCTGAGGATAGATTAAAACATTATGTTGAAAACTTAGGGCAACGCGCACTGTGACACAAACGCAACGAATCACATCGAGATTTCATGTGCGACGTTTGGATTTGCGTTTGCGCATGCTTTTTGTAGGTATGGAAGGTGCATGCGCTTGCGATTAAAAATAAAATGCGGAAGGCAAATTGCTCATTGCAAGCACCCGAAAACATTGTGTTTTCAGTGCGTTTGGCACTTTTTCATCTGATCTGAAAAAAACACAAGCGCTATGCGCAAACGCAAGAAAAACGTGATAGTGTGGCCTAGCCCTTACACATGATTTAGTTAAGTACATAGTTACATATTATTACTTAAACCTTTAGACTGTTTCTCTAGCTAATTTTAATAAAGTTATTTGTTTGATCAATCTACGGTAAATGAGGCTCGGAAACTGCTGTATGGTTGTCAATTAATCTGTGTACCCCTGTGACAGATAGGACCAGGCAACACAAGAAGTTGTATATACCATACATGTGAGATTATTATGTTTGATTGAATCAGTCCATGTATATGTTTCAATCATATCAAGTGCAGACATGTACTGAAACCATGATCAGCCAGGAAATTTTACAGTTAGTATTAGTGTAGTGGTTTCGGTCAAGTATAATGTGTGTAGTGGTAGTGTGTAGCTCATTGTGTAATAGGTAATATTGAGGTTGATAAAGACCATAGTCATCCAGTCCAACCCATCAGCAATACTCCTCATTTTCTGCCAAACTGTTGATCCAGAAGGGACGGCAAAGGGGGTAGAATATATAGAATGCTAGTGAAGGTTCTCATTCATCCAGGTCATGGTATATCTGTTTGTATTCAATTAGATCAACTGGACTTGAAGTTTAGTCTTGAAGACGTTCGCTAGTCATTCCGACTGGCTTTCTCAATTCAAATGACTGTACAAGATCTGTGGCAATTATGTACCCTGGAAAATCCAATCATATCACAGCCAAGTGTTACAGGGGTGGTGATTGGATCAGTGGGTGTATAGGAACGCCCAGAGTAAGGTTTTAAAACAGCATTACATGGCAGACAGTTGGTGAAATCCAGCAGAACAGCCCCAAAGGAGAACAACTACCTGATACAAAGAGGGAATTTCACTTCATCAAACCAGGAGAATGGGTGAGAAACTTGTCTAACAGGGACCCTAACCCATCCAGATGGAAGTCCTTGCTAAACGCGGCTTGAATTTTTGCCATCACCAGAATTTTGCCAGCACCCCTAAAGCCATCCCTGTGGTGGATTATTAATAGCAGCCACAGAAGCCTCTAATCCACACTAATAAGTCTCACAGAGTGAGGTGCGTAGGGGGCACAGGGGGGGGAAAAAAAACAACGTTCAGCTTAAGGTATCTGCGTAATGCCTTAGCCATGGTGCTAAACCTCTTTCATCATAGAACCTTCCATAGCGCAGGGAAAGACCGAGCCTTAACATCCTCAAATGCTCGTCGCGGGTATTTCCTATTATCACCATTCTACTGGCAGTAAAGGAAGATGCACAGTGTACTC
Source organism: Hymenochirus boettgeri (assembly GCA_019447015.1). Taxonomy (NCBI): domain Eukaryota; kingdom Metazoa; phylum Chordata; class Amphibia; order Anura; family Pipidae; genus Hymenochirus; species Hymenochirus boettgeri. The sequence continues at coordinate 145,738,890 of CM033476.1, read as the reverse complement.
AACAACCTCAGACTAACATGATAAGGTGACCATGCTCCTGGCCGATAACAGTAACACTATGAAGGCTTTAACAAGGGATCCCCAACCAGCCGTTACAACAAAAGAGTCATAGACCTTACTACAACCACAGCCACCTGCTTCAAACGGATAAAGCCCTTGACCGCGGGAGCGATGTATCCATAAGCACAGTCGGTGCATCTACGCCTGGTTAGGCCATCCATGATGGCATATATAGGACTACCCAAAGATACATAAGAAGGGCCACCCCTAAGACCTATAAGTCAGCAGCATCAACTCTGTAACATACAAGGTGGGCAAAAATATCTAGCTAAAATCTTATGACCTTTGGTGGGAAGTTCTAAGCATCACATCAGAACTCTTAGGATTTCATTCATTCCCACCAAGATTGAGATCGTACTCGGTGTAAAGAAATATGGTGTCCTATGATGTGACATCTCTCTTCACTTGTATAGCCACCTAATGAGGCTGTTGACGCGAGGGTGAGAACAAAAACGGCTGGGCCAAGACAGCACTCTTACCAGCATAACTGATCTCACCCAGAACTGTGTGTCCTTGTTGGACTTGTGCTGAAGCCACCTATTTTCAATAGCAGGGATAAGTTCTTAGCAAAACATGGATTGCTATGGGATCTCCAGTTTTCACACCCATTGTGGCCAACCTTTACATGGAGGAGGTAGAAAACACAGGCTCTTAATCCTTTAGGGCATAGCACCCAGCCCCACTCTGGTTCAGATATGTTGATTACCCCTGGGTTAAAATCCACCAGAAGGAAGTCACCAAGGGGGAGCTTTCAACAGAACCCTTAATTGCGGTAGTAGAACCAAAACATTAAATTCACAAGTGCAGAGGGTACAAACAACAACTAACGGCTTTCTTGGACTGCTGGTAGAAGTTAAGGAATGTGGTAAACTGAATAGAGGTTTACCAGAAAACCAACACACACAGATCATTTTTGATGTTTGACCCCACCACCCTTTATACACAAGCTGGGGGGGTCTCAGAACCCTGCAAACAGAGGCCGAGAACATCCCACTAGCACAGAGAGGCGAAGCTAAAGAAATAAAACATCTCAGAGGAGCCCTTAAAACTGTGATATCCAGACTGGCCTTTGTCAAAAGAAGTAGAAGGAAAGAAAAGAAACACCATATACCAACAGTGAAAGGGGATACGCAAGACAGGAGGAAGAACATGGTCATTGCTCCATATGTGCAGAGGGTCTCCAGAAATTAAGAAGAATGTTTCAAAAAAAACATCGGATCCCTGTCCTGCTTTATTAAACCGAACAACACCCTGAGGCCAGCATTGGTACACCTGCGCTGAAAGACCGCACTTAGTGGGTGGAAGGAAACTGGCAGACAAGATTCAAGGAAGAAGCTACAATTCGATATATGTTCAGTGCAGGGTGCAGTGAATACATGAGCTCTGATTTGTATGTGGGGGAGACCAAAAGCAACTGCATGCAACGTTTGAGCCCAGACAGTAAGAGCCATTTCCTCGTGTCAGGACTCAGCCGTGTAACTGCATCTTAAGGATAGAGAAGACAATACCTTTGAAGATTTAATGTTAACATAATTAGGTCGAAGGAACGTGACTGGTTTCAAGAGAGTTGTTAAGGAGGGGCCATTCTGTGAAAATAAGAACCCAAGAACGCCTAAATAGGATGTGGGGGGGTTCGACACCAACTGTCTGCCATGCCAAGGCCTGTTTTAATTAAACTTAAATAAAAAAAACAAATTAAAACACCTTACTCTGGTCGTCTATAACACCTCTTAGCCACTATCCAATCACACACCCTTAACACTGCCTTTGATTCTATTCGGATTTTCCCAGGGTACAATACTTGTCCACAGATCAGTCTCTGAATTGAGAAAGCCCTTCGGATGAACTACGAAACTTCTTCAAAGAACTACATTTCAATCCAGTTGATCTAATTGAATACAACAGGATATAATATATATAATCAATATCAATTCCCGTTTGTTGTTTTTTGTGATCAGATTAATTTCAATCAACAGTCATTTTATCTTATAATAATCTAACCAGTTGAATAATTAAGAGTTGGCCTGTGTATGGTGGTATGGCTAGTTGGAGGGAAGGGAAACATCAATACTGCTGGCTCTAAAAATTTATAAAATTTGCAGTATCGCAAATCTGAAATAATGTTGGGTGGGGGGTCTTTATTATAGTAATTTAATATAAATACCCCAAACCGGGAGTTTATAATTACATGGTCCCACAATGTTGTGGTACGAGTCACGATGGCTTGGACTGCATTTGGAAGTACGCTATCTGCATGCTCGAGTTGCCGGGTGTGACATCATTACATTACAAGACGCATCTAGCTCCTACAGAGCCCACAGACCACATAGGTTTTGTACGTTTTCAAAGAACCCACAGAAGCTTCTCATTAGGGAAGGCTCCTTTTTAATGACAGAATATGATAAGGGCTTAACTAACTAAGGCGTGGATATTGGTCCGATGATATTACAACCCAAGCCATACTTACACCCGAACGCTCCAGTACATTACAACATACACCCAGTCCATTGTTTTTCCAAACGTCTACACAAAACAACACCACCACAGTCCCCAGTGGTCAATCTAATCTGTAAGACCTTGTGATGATCACTAGGGCTCGTCCTGCAGCTTGTGCTTTTATTTGTTCACGGAACTCCTCGTTACTTTTAATATCTTATAATTTACAGTAAAGGGGGGTACATTATCCACCATATAATACATACGTGGCCTGGATTAAAATGGGAGCACAGTGAAAATCTATATATCCTTATAAAAATCACTGCACTCATCTACGTAGTTTGAGTGGTTTTTACTAAGAAATATATGGGCGGGGGACTCAAAAGCGTGCTCCCTCACCTGCAGCATTTGCCGTCCTCCTTGCTGCTGCTTTAATTCAGTTATTTCAGCCCATTCCCCGTCAACCACTGCAATTAAAAAACATCCGCTATAAATCCCGCACAGACGCGCTGTTACTGTAGTTGTAAGAACATTCAACATATATCTTAGTACCTTCGTTTAAATCTGTTTCATTTACTTACTGTTGTTAAAAAAAATTCCTTATCTTGTCCTTCGTTTAAAAATCTGTTTCATGTTTCTTTTCACCGTTTCACTCACGCCGTAACCTTTAAAAAAAAAAAAAAAAAACCTTTCAGCCGTGACAAAACCTCCTACAACACCAAAGCCCTCCAGATGACGTTAGGAAGCAGAGCCTGCATGTCGCGTACTGATAAACTTCCCCGGCACACGCTCTGCTTACATTCATCCCGCCGGACTGCAGGGAGTTTGTGTCACGGCTGAGGGGGCAGGTTGGGGGTGTGGGTAACCATGTTAGGGCAATACCAGGTGAGAGGGATTTTAAAAAACGAAGGACTAAGATAAGGAATTTAGCGTGACCAGGGGTAAAATGGCTGTGTCTATATTGGTATGTTTTTTGATTGCAGGGTTGTGACAGGGAAAGGTGTTTTTTTGTACAAAAAAAGGGGAAGGAGGACAGAATGTACGGGAGCAGGGAATTCCTGAAAAAGGCTGGGCTGCCAAGAGGTTGTCTACTAACAAGTCAAAATCGTGTATGTATCGGTAATCTATTTCATTTCCGGGGGTTACTGGTGTATTTAGTTATTATTTACTTCAGTGATATCGACTGGTTAGGAATATTAGTAAAGGGGGGGGGGGGAAAAAAAAAGAAAACAAAAAAAAAAAAAAAAAAAAGGCAGACTAGCCAGTAAATTCATTTTTTTAAACTTATATATTCTAAGAAATAATATGCCACCATTAGCTTGTAATTAAGGTTTTATCAAGTTCAACCATCGGAGTTTTCTCGAGCGCATTAATTCCCTTATATTATTATTATTATAATACTGAACCAACAGTGGGGGGAAATTGAGTGCATGAATTCTTGCCTGACGCATATTTTTCTGTCCTGGAAAGAGCAAATAGGTGTGGTTTTTTTCTAGCAGCATTGCAACATTGTAACTTAATATATTCTAATGTTCTCACATAATACATACAAGGTTTCAAAAATGGTTAACAATTTCAACTAATTTTATACAAGTGCACATAGCCTTGACTGATTCATATACATCTGAGGAATAGAATGAGATCCTAAATTCAAATATATTATAAAAAAAAACAAGTTCTAATTGAATTCTTCATTCAAAACCCCTTAAGGTGCCAAGTCTGTAGGAAGTGAATCCCCGGTGTTCACGTTGGAGTACGGGTTGTGAGAAAATTTCCACCTCTTATAGGTTTTTATAACAATTTTTTTTAAGCACTTTCCGCCAGCGCAATTACATTGCATTGTGTTTGAGTTTATAAAAGTGACGTGCTACACGGGGGTATCGTGTTTAGTAATCCTCTGTTTAATGAGTTTAATATCCCTTAGTCTTATACGTATTTTTCTTTTTTGTCTGTCCGACTTATCCTAATCCACATGGGCATTTTAGAAAGACGTTATAACTATATTTGGATTGGAGGATCTCCTTCTATTCCTCAGATGTATAGAATCAGTCCAGCTATGTCCTTGTATAACTATTAGTAGACAATATAATTATTACCGTATATACTCGAGCATAAACCGACCAAGTATAACCCGATAACCGGGGGTGCAATTTCAGCTAAAATCCTAATAAAAGTTGTTGACTCGGTATAAACCGAGGGTGAGAAACTTGGCATTCCAGATGTTTGGAAACTACAAAAACTTCCACTAATAAAGCAATGCTGGGAGTTGTAGTTTCCAACATCTGCAATGTCCACCCTCACTTGTCATTCAGATGTTTGGAAACTACAACTCCCAGCAATGCTTTATTAGCTGGGAGTTGTAGTTTCCACACCTCTTGATGCCAAGTGATGGTGGCATTCCAAGATGTTTGGAAACTCCAACTCCCAGCATCTTTTATTAGCTGGGAGTTGTAGTTTCCAAACACTTGAATCCACCCTCACTTGGCATTCAAGATGTTTGGAAACTACAACTCCATGCTAATAAAAAGCATGCTGGGAGTTGTAGTTCCCAAACATCTGTGATGCCCCCCTACCCCAGTTCAGTTTGTAAACTGTTGGCCTTCTCCCTGGGGCTCTCCTCCATCCAAGGGCTTCCTCGATCCAAGGGCTTGTCCTCGATCCAAGGGCTTTCCTTGCATGTACGGTATCCTGAGCATTTCCGTCAGCCGCTGCGCTCATGTCCAGTACTGGCGCCCGGCGACATCACTGTCGGGTACGCGCCAGCACTGCAGTGACGTCAGCCGCGCGCCAGTACACAGAACGATCGTGCGGCTGCCGGAATGCCGGGTAAGCTACTGACTCGAGTATAAAACCGAGTCCGAGTTTTTCAGGCTAATTTATAATTGTTTCCAGCCTGAAAAACCCCCTCGGTTTATACTCGAGAATATACGTTAGGTGAGAACAATTAGAAATAGTGAGTACAATGTTGCAATGCTGCTAGAAACCCTATTTGTCTTTTCAGGAACATCATATGCCACCTAGTGGAACTTTATGAAATACTACTTACCTAGGCTTTCTACAAATTAATGATCCTCAAGAGTCTGTATTGAAAGGAACTCTTTTATTGCATCTTAAAATGTATTGACAATTACCCAATCTTCTTCATTGTCCTGTTACTCACAGTGTTTTTATGAATATTTTTAATGAACTTTTTATTAATATAAAATATTTTGATATACTATTTAACCTTAGATAACAATTTTAAAAGAAAATTCTATTGTCATGATATATGGATTGCACTTCTACACTGTTTTTTTGCACTGCAATTTGTGCCTTCTAAAAAATTGAAGCTGGTGGGCTAAACACCCTCGTGTATTTATCATTCGCCAGCTCCTCTTCTGTCCATGGTATTTCTTGATGTCACTATAAAAGTCGTGCCTGGTTAATATGTTTGTTACATACACCTGAGGAAGGGGGACAGACACCCGAAACGTTTGTGTATCTATGTGTCTTCAGCCTTGAATGAAACTTTACTGTTGCTTAAAGCTTTATTTATAATTGGGCGTGCCCCCTTTCACAATAATGTACATCAAATACTAACTAACAGCACACTTACAGGGTATTCATAAAAAGTTCTTATTGTTTAAAATGGTGCTAATTACCACTCAATCTTATTTAACATTTAATTAAACTAACATCTGATTGGTTGGTCCAAATTATCAACACTTTTAGAAACATAAACCTTTATTGAATAACCCTTTAGTAAATTCTGTCACTGTGTTTTAGCACCTGACCTGACCACTAGATGGATCTGGTGAAACTTGTACATTCTTTTTTTATTGGCTATTGTGTATATAAGGTTGTTGGGATCATTAAGTCTGTAACTGCACCTGTTTAAGGACCTGCATTCCTATGGTCTGAAACCTTTGTGCTACTCTCTCCTGCTAATTGGCTCCCTCCAGTCTCTTTATTCCTAACGTGTTCCAGTTTTGCAGGGCAGTGGTTAGGCCTTTCTGTATTGTGGAGCCATTTTGAATCTTACCATTACTAAAGAAACAGAGGCTGCAAACCCTTTTCACAGTTGGTTTATTTCCCAGTGAGTGTATTCACAGTAAGTGTAATCCCACCCATGTTTTTTCACACAGTAGGGTATTCCCTGTGTTTTCCCTTTAGTGTATTCCCAGTGTTTTCCCAGGTAGGTTGTATCCCAGTGTATTCCAGTGTTTCCCAGTAGTGTATCCCCAGTGTATTTCCATGTTTTTTCCCAGTATGGATCCCCAGTGTTTCGCCATGTTTCCTTTCCCAGTAGTGTATCCCAGTGTTAATTCCCAGTGTTTTCCCAGTTTTGCAGGGCATGGTGAGGGCCCTTTTGATTGTGGAGCCCATTTTGAATCTTACATTTTCTAAAAGAACAAGAGGCTGCAAACCCTTTTCAGTCAGTTGGTTGATATCCCATAGTGTATTCACGTAGTGTAATCCCAGTGTTTTTCACAGTAGGGTATTCCCTGTGTTTTCCCCTTTAGTGTATGTCCCCGTGTTTTTCCCAGTATTATCCCCATTGTATTCCCAGTTTTTCCCAGTAGTGTAATACTTCCAGTTTTTTTCCCATTAGTAGTATTCCCAGTGTTTTCCCAGTAGGGTATTCCCTGTTTTTTCCTGTAGTGTATTCCCAGTAGTGTATTTCCCAGTGTTTTCCAATAAGTACCCTAATTAAGGACTTAAACGCTAACCCCCGTAGCCTTCCTTGCATAAATTTTTCGGCACCTACCACCCCCTAACCCCCTTTATTAACCATTATCTGCTTGCTTGCGTAATTAAGAGATTCTTTGATGTGGCAAATGGGAGATGCTCCTTTGCATAGTGCACTCCCAATGGTACATACCGTGGCTGCAGAGACGTGCAGGAAAAGGAACTGGAGAGGCAAATTAAACTTAATGTAACTAGTATTCCAGCTGCTATGGATACTATTTGTAGGTGCTAGTATAGTGAGGGGGAGGTGGGTAATGGTGTCCCTTTTAAATGATAAGCTACCCCAATTAATCCAAGTAACAAACTTTGGGATTTGGAGAACACAACAATATTTAAGCATGGCAGTGATAGCCACAGAAAAAGCTTATACTTGCGTCCTACTTAGGAAGGAAAAGGAGGGGTTAATGAAAAGGTAAACAATTGACAAGGACAGTTTGGGGGCAGTTAGTTGGAAGTGGATGGTGGGATTTTTGGGAAGGGGAGGAAATGAGTTGACGGAGGACAGGTAGTCAGTTGGAGACAGTTGTGGTCAGTTTTTGGAATTGGAGACAAGTTGGAAAAAACAGTCAGTTTGGAAATGGGACAGTTGAGAAAATAGGGAAAATGGACAGTTGCAAGTTGAGAAAAAATAAAAGTGTTGAGGAAAAATGACGGAAATTTTGCGAAATAAGGAGAAAAAGGGAAAATAAAAATGGACATGGAAAAAGAAATCACAGTTGAGGGGGAAAAGAAATGACAAAGGTCAGTGGGAAAAATGGACAGTTGGGAAAATGACAGCAGTTTGGGAAAATGACCAGTTGGAAAATTGACAGTTTGAAAGAATGGAAAAAAAATGACAGTCGTTGGGAAGGTTGGGAGTTGGGAACATAAATAAGGGAAATGACAAGTTGGAGGGGAAATGACAGCAGTTGGAAAGAACAAAAAAAGGAAAAATCAAAAGACCAGTTGGAAAAAAAAAAAAATGAAAAAAAAAATGAAAAAAAAAAGGAAAAAAAAAAAAAAACAAATAAAAAAAAAAAAAAAAAAAAAAAAAAAAAAAACAAAAAAATAAAAAAAAATAAAAAAAAAAAAAGAAAAAATGACAGTGGGGGAAATATAAAATAATAATGAAAAGGAAAATAAAAAAAAAATGCATGACAGGATAAGGAAAACAATTTGAAGAAAAATAAAACATCAATAAAAAATATAAACAAAAAACCAGTTGGGGACAAAATGACAGTTGGGAAATAATGGACAGTTTTTTACAGTTGAATGAAAAAAAAATGACAGTTGGAAAAATGACGTTGAAAAAGACAGTGGGAAAAAATGACAGTGGGAAATGACAGTTGGAAAATGACAGTTGAAAAAATGACCAGTGGGGAAAAACAAGAAAAAATGTGACCAGTTGAAATAATGACAGTTGGAAAAAGGAACCAAGTTGGGAAATGACAGTTGAAAAAAATGACAGTTGGGAAGGGAAAAAAATCTGATTGTGGAAAGGGAAAAAAAATGACAGTTCAGGCGTTGGATTGAAAAAAAATAAATGACAGTTGGCCCGTTATGTAATGGAAAAATGGATATATATATGACAGCCAGTTTGGAAAAAAAAAAGAACACAATGACACTGTTGGGAAAAAATGACCAGTTGCCAGTTTGGGAGAAGTTGGGAAATGATAAGATTTTTATAGTTAGACTTTAGTAGTATAGAATTGGACTACATGACGATAAGACGACACACACACATATAACACACACCCAAAAAGCTTACAGATAGACACACAGATACAGGACACAGATGTGCAGACAGAAGGGTTACGTTTTTTTTACTAAACGTAAAAAAAATCTTCCCTAACCACAGTTCCATCATTCCCATTTCCACACTATTTTGGTTTGTTTTTGTTTTTGTTTTTTTTGTTTTTACTGCTTTGCCTTTATGGAGGGCCGAGCACAAACAGGAATGTTCTGTTTGCTTAAGGTAGGAATGCCCATTGGTGAGTACAGATTATAACGTGGCTGGGAAATTGGGATGTTTATTTTAAAATTTTTTGACACTACACATCGAGTTAGGAGTCACATTACAGTTGCCGTGTGATTCGGAATGGGGGGGAAGAAAATGATTAGTTGCGAAAATTTTGACAGTGGAGAAAAAAATGACCAGTTGGAAAAAGACAGTTGAGGAAAGGAAATGACAGGTGGAAAATGACCCCCACCAGTTCAGTTGGAAAAAAAATGACAGTTTAGAAAATGACATCCAAGTTGAAAGTTGAAAAAAATGAACAGTGTGGGAATGACAGTGGGTAAATTTGCAGTGGGTTTTTTTATATATATTGTTTTAATTTTAGTATTTAAAATAAAATAAAATGACCCCCTATTCATTTGGTAAAATTAAAGTTGGTTGGAAAATGACTAGGTTAAATGACCACGGTTGGAAATGACAGTGAGAAACTGACAGTTGAGTGAGAAAATGGACTAGCCAGTTGGGAAATGAAAGTTGGGACCAATGCAGTGGAAATGACAGTTGGGAAAATGGACAGTGGAAAAATGACAGTGGGAAATGACAGTTGGGAAAATGACAGTTGGGAAAAATGACAGTTGGGAAAGAAAAATGACCGTTTGTCAGTTGGGAAAAGGACCACAGTTCAGTTGGAAAATGACAGTGTTGGAAAATGACAGTCAGTTGGAAAATGACCAGTTTTGAAGTTTTGTAGTTGAAAGTTCAGTTTTGAAAAAATTGACAGCTTCAGTTGGAATAGTTGGACACCCCCCAGTTTGGGAAAGGGAAAATGACAGTTGGAACCAGTTGTGAATGAAAAATGACAGTTGGGAAAATGACAGTCAAGTTGGGCAGTTTGGAAATGACAGTTGGAAAAATGACAGTTGAAAAAAAAAAATGACAGTGGAAATGACCCCAGTTTGGAAGGAAAATGGACAGTTGGGAAAATGATTGGTGGGAGGAAAGGACAGTTTGGAAAATGACAGTTGGAAAAATGGTACAGGTTTGGGAAAGGACAGTTGGGGAAATGATTCGGGTAGAACTTACACAGATACAGACAGGACACACACAACAGATACACACACAAAGATAGATAAGATAGAATAGGATGACAAACAGATACAGACACATATGTGTCTACAGAAGGTTTTTCTAAACGGTTAAAAAAAAATTCTTCCTCACCACCAGTCCATCATTCTCCATTTCCACACTATTTTGTTTTTGTTTTTTGTTTTTTACTGCTGCTCTTTCTAGGGGGCGATACAATAAAGTATTCAGTTGTGTGCTTCAAAGGTTAGGGAATGCCCCCTGATACAGGATTTATCGTTTATTAAGTGGCTGGAAAATCTGGGAGGGGGATGTGTAAACATTTTTTTTTTTTTTGACACTTACCATGATTTAGTAACCTGTACTTGACAGTGGAAAATGAAAGCTGGAAAAAAATGGACATTGGAAAATGACAGTTGAAAAATGTCAGTTGGAAAATGATAGTTGGAAAATGACAGTTGGAAAAATGACAGTTGGAAAAATGACAGTTGAGGAAATGACAGTTGGAAAATGACAGTTGGAAAAATGACAGTTAGAAAATGACAGTTGAAAAAATGACAGTTGGGAAATGACAGTGGGTAAAATGACATTTGGTAAAATTACAGTTGGAAAATGACAGTAGGTAAAATGACAGTTGGAAAATGACAGTTGAGAAAATGACAGTTGAGAAAATGACAGTTGGGAAATGACAGTTGGGAAATGACAGTTGGGAAATGACAGTTGGAAAATGACATTTGGTAAAATGACAGTTATAAAATGATAGACATACACAGATACAGACACATATATACACACACAAAGATACAGATACACACAGATACAGACACACATATGTGCATACAGAAGGGTTTACTAAATGTAAAAAATTTCTTCCCTAACCACAGTTCCATCATTCTCTCATTTTTTTTTTTACTTCTGCCTTTCTAGGGGGCGCCACAAGTAAATGTTTCAGTTTACTTCAAGGTAGGAATTCCCCTTCCTGCAGAGTACAGGACATAACGTGGCTGGAAAATCTGAGGATGTTTAAACATTTATTTTGAAACTTAGGGCACGGCCGCACTGTGACACAAACGCACACGGAATCACATGCGATTTCATGTGCGATTTTGTTGCGTTTGCGCATGCGTTTTTCGTTAGGTATAGGAAAATGCATGCGATTGCGATTAAAAATGCGGAAGGCAAATCGCAATTGCAATGCACCCGAAAACATGTGTTTTCAGTGCGTTGGCACTTTTTCAATGATCTGAAAAAACACAAGCGCATGCGCAAACGCAAGAAAAACGTGATAGTGTGGCCTAGCCCTTACACATGATTTAGTTACAGTACATATGTACATTATTTCTTACTTAACCTTAGACTGTTTCTAGCTAATTTTAAATTATTTAGTCTGATCAATCTAGGGCACTGGAAATGCGAATTAGCATATCACAGCCAGGGTTAAGGTGGATTGGATAGCTGGCTAAGGGTGTTATGGAACGCCCAGAGTAAGGTGTTAAAACACATTGTACATGGCAGACATTGGTGTCGACCACCCCACCTCTATTTAGGCTTGGGTTCTTTATTTTCAATATGGCGTTCCTTAACACTCTCGTAACTCACGCACTTCCTTCGCCAATGTAACATTACCAATCTTCACAGTATGTCCTTTATCCTTAATATGCAGTACACGAAAGCTGCAGTCCGACCCGAGGATTTGGCTCTTCTGGGCTGGGCTAACTTGTATGCATTTGCTGTTTGCGTCTCCTCCCACATACAAATCAGAGCATCGTACTGCACTGCACTGCATATATGATGTCGCTTTTCTTGCGTTTCGATATTGGTCTTTCGATGTACCAATTGCTGCCTCAGTGGTGTTGTTCGTTTAAAAAGCGACAGGAGACGATGTTTTTTTGGAAAATTCGTTCTTATTTCTCGGAGACCCCTGCTAATATGGATGGACGCATTTCTTCCTCTGTCTTGCTTTTCCCCTTCACGTTGGTTTTCATGTTCTTTCTTTCCTTCTCTTTCTTTTGACAAAGGCCCTCTGGAGATCCAAAACGTTTTAAAGGCTCCTCTGGATGTTTCATTTCTTTAGCCTTACGCCTCTGTGCTAGTGGGGATTTGCTCGGGCTCTGTTTTGAAGGTTCGATGACCCCGACTTGTGATCTAAGGGTGGTGCGGATCAAACCATCAAATTACGATCTGTGTGTTGATTTTCCTGTACAACCTCTACTTATCAGTTTACATTGTCCTTACACTTCTAACCAAGCAGTACACCAGAAGGACCAGTTTGTTTGTTGTACCTTTTTCTTGTGAATTTTTTAAATTTATTGGTTACCGCATTAATGTGTTCTGTGAAATTTTTCCTTCCTTCTGGTGGATTTAACCAGGTTGTCATCAACAGCATCTGAACCAGTGGCTGGGTGTGATGCCCTTAAGGTATTGAAGCGCCTTGTTTCTACCTCCTCCATGTAAAGGTTGGCCACAGGGTGAAACGTTGGAGATCCAATAGCACATCCATGTTTTTGTCTTATGACTTATCCCTGTATTTGAATAGGTGGTATTCAGCCACAAGTCCAACAAGGACACACTGTTCTGGTTGAGATCAGTTTCTGCTGGGTAATTAGTGATGTCTTGCGCCAGCCTTTTCTCACCATGTCAACACTCCTTGGGTGGCTATACAAGTGAAGAGAAGTAGTTCAACATACTAGGACCACCATAGTTTCTTTCTACCAACCAGTCCTAATCTTCAATCTTGTTGGTGAAAACCAAGAGTCTGGATGTGATGCTTAGAAACTTCCCACCACAGGTCTAAGATTTTAGGCTAGCAATATTTTGCCACCGTGTATTGTACAGACGTTATGGCTGACTGACATAGGTCTTAGTGGGGCTCCCTTCCTTATGTATCTTGTGAGTCCCATTCTATGCATGAGGTGCCTCACCAGGTAGGCGATGATACACTTGCTCGGTCAATGGCGTTACTTTGAAGCTGTTTAAGTACTCCAGGACTTTTTTTGGTAACGCTGGTGTGTGATCCCTTGTTAAAGCAGCTCATATGTGTGTTGTTATTCGGCCGGAGCATGGTTCACCTTTATGGCATGGTAGTCTGAGTGTGAGTACCACTGTCATCGTTCCTTTATCTGACCTGCAGTAGATGGTGATACTGAATCTTCTCTGAGGGATGTTTAAGGCTCTTCTTGCCTGTGTAGTCAGGTTAATGAAGGATTTTAGCAACTGGCTAAGGCTGCAGATACCCTTAAGGCGAAGTTGTTCTGCCTCACTCTGCTGATTACCTTATTAGTGTGATAGAGGCTTCTGTGGCCCCTGCATAATGATCCACCACAGGGATTGCTTTAGGGTGTGATGGCAAAATTCAAGCCGTTAGCAGGATTCCAGTTTTGCTGTGGCTGGGTCGCGGGTCCTGTTAGACAAGTTTCTCACCCATTCCTCCTTGTTTGAGAAGTGACACTCTCCTCCTTTTGTATCAAAGGTAGTTTGTTTCCTTTGGGGGGCTGTTTCTGGGATTCAACCACTGTCTCCTCATGTTACAATGCTGTTTTATAAACCTTACTACTGGGGCGTTCCTGATAACACCACTATCCAATCACAACTTAAACACTTGGCTGTGAATATGCTAATTGGGATTTGCCTGGTACATAATTGCCACAGATCTGTACCAGTCAGTCTGACTGAGTAAACGCCAGTCGGATGACTAGCGAAAACGGTCCGTCAAGAACTAAACTTCAGTCCAGTTTATCTAATTGAATACAACAGATATAGCCATGACCTGGATGAATCGAGAACCTTACACCAAGCATTCTAATATATTCTTGTGCCTTCCTCTGGATCAACATTTAGGCAGGAAAGAGGATAATTTCCTGATGGGTTGGCTGATGACCATTATTCTTTTATTCAAACCTCAAATACTATACTACACTATACTACAATACTAACATACACTACACTACTATGACTACACTACCCACACTAACTAACTGAATTTCCTGGACTATCATGGTTCAGTCTCATGTCTGCCATTGATGTGTATGAAACAAATCATGGACTGATCAATCCAACATATAATCAGTCAACTGTATGTATTTACACTTCTTTGTGGCCTGGTCCTATCTGTCAAAGTGGTCACAGATTTACATGAGACCCCCCACCATTACAGCAGTTTCCGAGCCCTATTAGATG